>JAZFAW010000015.1:3380819-3448293 GCA_036850905.1 Luffa acutangula | reverse complement strand
AAAACTTTGCTCTCTTTGAGTTTCGAGAGAGTTTGGAACTCAAAGTTCGTCCGAATGAGAGTTCTTTAGGTGGTTTGGACGACACATGGTCCAAATTTTACTTCCTTTAAGTTTTGGAGAGCTCGGAACCCAAAGATCGTCCCAATGAGAGTTTTTCATCAAGTTTTCACGAAGTTGGTCCAAACTTTGCTCCGTTTGAGTTTCGAGAGACTTTGGAACTCAAAGTTCGTCCGAATGAGAGTTCTTTAGGTGGTTTGGACGACACATGGTCCAAACTTTACTTCCATTAAGTTTTGGAGAGCTCGGAACCCAAAGATCGTCCCAATGAGAGTTTTTCATCTAGTTTTCACGAAGTTGGTCCAAACTTTGCTCCGTTTGAGTTTCAAGAGAGTTTGGAACTCAAAGTTCGTCCGAATGAGAGTTCTTTAGGTGGTTTGGACGACACATGGTCCAAACTTTACTTCCTTTAAGTTTTGGAGAGCTCGGAACCCAAAGATCGTCCCAATGAGTGTTTTTCATCTAGTTTTCACGAAGTTGGTCCAAACTTTGCTCCGTTTGAGTTTCGAGGGAGTTTGGAACTCAAAGTTCGTCCGAATGAGAGTTCTTTAGGTGGTTTGGATGACACATGGTCCAAACTTTACTTCCTTTAAGTTTTGGAGAGCTCGGAACCCAAAGATCGTCCCAATGAGAGTTTTTCATCTAGTTTTCACGAAGTTGGTCCAAACTTTGTTCCGTTTGAGTTTCGAGAGAGTTTGGAACTCAAAGTTCGTCCGAATGAGAGTTCTTTAGGTGGATTGGACGACACATGGTCCAAACTTTACTTCCTTTAAGTTTTGGATAGCTCGGAACCCAAAGTTCATCCCAATGAGAGTTTTTCATCTAGTTTTCACGAATTTGGTCCAAACTTTGCTCCGTTTGAGTTTCGAGAGAGTTTGGAACTCAAAGTTCGTCCGAATGAGAGTTCTTTAGGTGGATTGGACGACACATGGTCCAAACTTTACTTCCTTTAAGTTTTGGATAACTCGGAACCCAAAGATCGTCCCAATGAGAGTTTTTCATCTAGTTTTCACGAAGTTGGTCCAAACTTTGCTCCGTTTGAGTTTCGAGAGAGTTTGGAACTCAAAGTTCGTCCGAATGAGAGTTCTTTAGGTGGTTTGGACTACACATGGTCCAAACTTTACTTCCTTTAAGTTTTTGAGAGCTCGGAACCCAAAGATCGTCCCAATGAGAGTTTTTCATATAATTTTGACGAAGTTGGTCCAATCTTTGCTCCGTTTGAGTTTCGAGAGAGTTTGGAACTCAAAGTTCGTCCGAATGAGATTTCTTTAGGTGGTTTGGATGACACATGGTCCAAACTTTACTTCCTTTAAGTTTTTGAGAGTTCGGAACCCAAAGATCGTCCAAATGAGAGTTTTTCATCTAATTTTGACGAAGTTGGTCCAAACTTTACTCCGTTTGAGTTTCGAGAGAGTTTGGAACTCAAAGTTCGTCCGAATGAGAGTTCTTTAGGTGGTTTGGACGACACATGGTCCAAACTTTACTTCTTTTAAGTTTTGGAGAGCTCGGAACCCAAAGATCGTCCAAATGAGAGTTTTTCATCTAATTTTGACGAAGTTGGTCCAAACTTTGCTCCGTTTGAGTTTCGAGAGAGTTTGGAACTCAAAGTTCGTCCGAATGAGAGTTCTTTAGGTGGTTTGGACGACACATGGTCCAAACTTTACTTCCTTTAAGTTTTGGAGAGCTCGGAACCCAAAGATCGTCCCAATGAGAGTTTTTCATCTTGTTTTGACGAAGTTGGTCCAAACTTTGCTCCGTTTGAGTTTCGAGAGAGTTTGGAACTCAAAGTTCGTCCGAATGAGAGTTCTTTAGGTGGTTTGGACGACACATGGTCCAAACTTTACTTCCTTTATGTTTTGGAGAGCTCGGAACCCAAAGATCGTCCCAATGAGAGTTTTTCATCTAGTTTTCACGAAATTGGTCCAAACTTTGCTCCGTTTGATTTTCGAGAGAATTTGGAACTCAAAGTTCTTCCGAATGAGAGTTCTTTAGGTGGTTTGGACAACACGTGGTCCAAACTTTACTTCCTTTAAGTTTTGGAGAGCTCGGAACCCAAAGATCGTCCCAATGAGAGTTTTTCATCTCGTTTTCACGAAGTTGGTCCAAACTTTGCTCCGTTTTAGTTTCGAGAGAGTTTGGAACTCAAAGTTCGTCCGAATGAGAGTTCTTTAGGTGGTTTGGATGACACATGGTCCAAACTTTACTTCCTTTAAGTTTTGGAGAGCTCGGAACCCAAAGATCGTCCCAATGAGAGTTTTTCATCTAGTTTTCACGAAGTTGGTCCAAACTTTGTTCCGTTTGAGTTTCGAGAGAGTTTGGAACTCAAAGTTCGTCCGAATGAGAGTTCTTTAGGTGGATTGGACGACACATGGTCCAAACTTTACTTCCTTTAAGTTTTGGATAGCTCGGAACCCAAAGTTCATCCCAATGAGAGTTTTTCATCTAGTTTTCACGAATTTGGTCCAAACTTTGCTCCGTTTGAGTTTCGAGAGAGTTTGGAACTCAAAGTTCGTCCGAATGAGAGTTCTTTAGGTGGATTGGACGACACATGGTCCAAACTTTACTTCCTTTAAGTTTTGGAGAGCTCGGAACCCAAAGATCGTCCCAATGAGAGTTTTTCATCTTGTTTTGACGAAGTTGGTCCAAACTTTGCTCCGTTTGAGTTTCGAGAGAGTTTGGAACTCAAAGTTCGTCCGAATGAGAGTTCTTTAGGTGGTTTGGACGACACATGGTCCAAACTTTACTTCCTTTATGTTTTGGAGAGCTCGGAACCCAAAGATCGTCCCAATGAGAGTTTTTCATCTAGTTTTCACGAAATTGGTCCAAACTTTGCTCCGTTTGATTTTCGAGAGAATTTGGAACTCAAAGTTCTTCCGAATGAGAGTTCTTTAGGTGGTTTGGACAACACGTGGTCCAAACTTTACTTCCTTTAAGTTTTGGAGAGCTCGGAACCCAAAGATCGTCCCAATGAGAGTTTTTCATCTCGTTTTCACGAAGTTGGTCCAAACTTTGCTCCGTTTTAGTTTCGAGAGAGTTTGGAACTCAAAGTTCGTCCGAATGAGAGTTCTTTAGGTGGTTTGGATGACACATGGTCCAAACTTTACTTCCTTTAAGTTTTGGAGAGCTCGGAACCCAAAGATCGTCCCAATGAGAGTTTTTCATCTAGTTTTCACGAAGTTGGTCCAAACTTTGTTCCGTTTGAGTTTCGAGAGAGTTTGGAACTCAAAGTTCGTCCGAATGAGAGTTCTTTAGGTGGATTGGACGACACATGGTCCAAACTTTACTTCCTTTAAGTTTTGGATAGCTCGGAACCCAAAGTTCATCCCAATGAGAGTTTTTCATCTAGTTTTCACGAATTTGGTCCAAACTTTGCTCCGTTTGAGTTTCGAGAGAGTTTGGAACTCAAAGTTCGTCCGAATGAGAGTTCTTTAGGTGGATTGGACGACACATGGTCCAAACTTTACTTCCTTTAAGTTTTGGATAGCTCGGAACCCAAAGATCGTCCCAATGAGAGTTTTTCATCTAGTTTTCACGAAGTTGGTCCAAACTTTGCTCCGTTTGATTTTCGAGAGAGTTTGGAACTCAAAGTTCGTCCGAATGAGAGTTCTTTAGGTGGTTTGGACTACACATGGTCCAAACTTTACTTCCTTTAAGTTTTGGAGAGCTCGGAACCCAAAGATCGTCCCAATGAGAGTTTTTCATCTAATTTTGACGAAGTTGGTCCAATCTTTGCTCCGTTTGAGTTTCGAGAGAGTTTGGAACTCAAAGTTCGTCCGAATGAGATTTCTTTAGGTGGTTTGGATGACACATGGTCCAAACTTTACTTCCTTTAAGTTTTTGAGAGTTCGGAACCCAAAGATCGTCCAAATGAGAGTTTTTCATCTAATTTTGACGAAGTTGGTCCAAACTTTACTCCGTTTGAGTTTCGAGAGAGTTTGGAACTCAAAGTTCGTCCGAATGAGAGTTCTTTAGGTGGTTTGGACGACACATGGTCCAAACTTTACTTCCTTTAAGTTTTGGAGAGAACGGAACCCAAAGATCGTCCCAATGAGAGTTTTTCATCAAATTTTGACGAAGTTGGTCCAAACTTTGCTCCGTTTGAGTTTCGAGAGAGTTTGGAACTCAAAGTTCGTCCGAATGAGAGTTCTTTAGATGGATTGGATGACACATGGTCCAAACTTTACTTCCTTTAAGTTTTGGGGAGCTCAGAACCCAAAAATCGTCCCAATGAGAGTTTTCATCTAATTTTGACGAAGTTGGTCCAAACTTTGCTCCGTTTGAGTTTCGAGAGAGTTTGGAACTCAAAGTTCGTCCGTATGAGAGTTTTTTAGGTGGTTTGGACGACACATGGTCCAAACTTTACTTCCTTTAAGTTTTTGAGAGCTCGGAACCCAAAGATTGTCCGAATGAGAGTTTTTTAGGTGGTTTGGACGACACATGGTCCAAACTTTACTTCCTTTAAGTTTTGGAGAGCTCGGAACCCAAAGATCGTGGTTTGGACGACGCATGTCTCCTACACGAACGCGTTGGATCGCAGCGTTTCTATCAAATACAAAGTGGGCCGTATCCATAGTGTCACCAGGATAAGGCACCCAGTCTTATCCCTATACTATAGACCCTTTAGGCTGTTTCTTGAACAATGATCCCATATGTCGCTACATATAGTTCAAGACTCATATTACAGCCTTGGATGTCTAGTTTATTGGATTAGGGTTATTATTAGGCAAAGACAAACATAAAATAACTAATAACAATTAATGGAAAAAATATATCAATATTATTTCATTAATATCCGGTCAACGGTTACATTCACTATCTACGAGTTTTAGGGCATAAAATCCAACAAACTCCCACTTGAACTAAAACACTAGTTAGTGGGATGTAAATGCAATAATCTAAAGCTGGAAATGTCATTTATATTAAAATAATACAATGAACTAGGGCATCCTTATACCCATTATACATTTCTCCCACTTGCCCTAGATTAGATGGCATACATATCTCGTAGACCTAGACCTTCTAGATGACCCTCAAACACTTTAGCCGTGAGAGCCTTCGTAAATGGATCAGCGATGTTGTGCTCTGAGGCGATCTTAGTGACGATCACATCTCCTCTTTGCACAATCTCCCATATCAGGTGATACTTCCTCTCGATGTGTTTACCCCGTTTGTGGCTACGAGGTTCTTTTGAGTTGGCTACAGCCCCACTGTTGTCACAGTATAGTGTTATGGGCACGTTCATATTCGGAACTACTTCCAAATCAGTCAAGAACTTTCTGAGCCATACTGCCTCCTTAGCTGCTTCGCAAGCTGCTACATACTCAGCCTCCATGGTTGAGTCTACTATGCATCCTTGTTTGATGCTTCTCCACGCTACTGCTCCTCCATTGAGGGTGAATACTGACCCTGATGTGGATTTCCTAGAATCCTTATCAGCTTGAAAGTCAGAGTCAGTGTATCCAGTAAGAATCAAATCCTTAGCTCCATACACAAGCATGTAGCCCCTCGTTCTCCGAAGATACTTGAGGATATTCTTAACCGCTCCCCAGTGGTCCAACCCTGGATTAGACTGATACCTACTGACTACTCCCACTGCATAACATATGTCAGGCCTAGTGCAGAGCATGACATACATTAAGCTGCCCACAGCTGAGGCGTAGGGAATGTGTCTCATGTTCTCAACTTCTTGAGGTGTCTTAGGAGATTGTTCCTTAGACAGGTGTACCCCATGTCTGAAGGGTAGGAGTCCCTTCTTGGAGTTTTGCATCGAATATTGAGACAACATCTTGTCAATATACGTTGCTTGAGACAAAGCTAGCGTTTTGTTCTTACGATCCCTAATGATTTGGATTCCCAGAACATATTGAGCCTCTCCCAGATCTTTCATTTGGAATTGGGCTGCTAGCCATTTCTTAATGTCAGTGAGGTATCCTACATCATTCCCAATGAGTAGGATATCGTCTACATAAAGTATTAGAAAAGCTACTTTCCTTTTGTTGACTTTCTTGTATACACAAGGCTCATCAACGTTTTGGTCAAAGCCAAAAGATTTGATTGCAGTATCAAATCTAATGTTCCATGATCTGGATGCTTGTTTCAATCCATAAATGGATCGATTTAGTTTACAAACCTTTTGTTCCTGACCTTGGGCTATGAATCCTTCGGGTTGAGACATAAAGATATTCTCTTCAAGATTACCATTCAGAAAGGCAGTCTTGACGTCCATTTGCTATATTTCATAGTCATAATATGTGGCAATGGATAAAAGAATTCTTATGGACTTTAACATGGCTACAGGAGAAAAGGTTTCCTCATAGTCAACCCCTTCCTTTTTGGGTACAACCCTTTGCCACCAGTCTAGCTTTGAAGGTCTGTACCTTTCCAGCTGCATCTCTTTTTCTCTTATAGATCCATTTGCACCCTATGGGTTTTACCCCATATGGTAGATTTGCAAGTTCCCATACAGAATTGGAGTACATTGACTCCATTTCCAGGTTCATGGCTTTGACCCATTCATCCTTTTCTTCGTCATTCATTGCCTGTCGATAGGACAATGGATCCTCAATGCTGTCATTAGGTATGACAACCTGAGTTTCAGTTAAACCCAAGTAGCGGTCAGGTTGTAATACAACCCTCCCACTGCGTTGAGGCATTCCCAACGTTTGAGATGGACGGGATGGATCTGAAGAACTAGTTCCTTCATCAACCCTTGCTGAAGGTCCAACTTCATTAACAACTCTTGATGATTCTTCAGTAGCTTCTCCTAATATTATTTTGCTTCGTGGTTTATGATCTCTCATGTGGTCTTCCTCTAAGAAAGTGGCGTTTGTCGATACAATCACCTTATTTTCTTGTGGGTCGTAGAAATAACCACCTCTCGTTTCTTTAGGGTAACCAACAAATTGGCACAGTTTTGAACGAGGTTCCAGTTTCTTAGGATTTGTCACAAGCACGTGTGCAGGACAACCCCAGATGCGAAAGTGATGCAAACTAGGTTTACGCCCCTTCCATAACTCGAAAGGTGTTTCAGAAACCCTTTTCGAGGGAACATTATTCAAGATGTATAATGCAGTCTCCACTGCATACCCCCAAAACGAGCTAGGCAATTGAGCATAGCTCATCATTGATCGAACCATGTCTAACAAGGTTCTATTTCTCCTTTCTGACACACCATTCTGCTGAGGTGTACCAGGGGCTGAGAGTTGAGATTGGATTCCATGTTCTATCATATAATCCTGGAATCTTTGATCCATATTCTCCCCTCCTCGATCAGATCGAAGTATTTTAATAGATTTACCTAATAGGTTTTCAACTTCAGCCTTAAACTCCTTAAACTTTTCAAGGGCTTCAGACTTATGTCCCATTAGGTATAAGTAACCATATCTTGAATAATCATCTATAAATGAGATGAAATATTCGTACCCTCCTCGAGCTTTTACATTCATTGGACCACATAGATCCGAATGTATTAAATCTAAGGGTTCTTTGGCTCTGTAACCTTTTCCAGTAAAGGGTCTTTTGGTCTTTTTTTCCCTCGAGACAAGATTCACAAGGTGGTAGTGAATCATCTTCTAACTTGCTTAGAAGTCCATTCTTTACCAAACGACCGATCCTATTGATGTTTATATGACCAAGTCTAAGATGCCAAAGATGAGTATTGTTACTTGATGGAGAAATCTTTTGCCTTTTACTTTGAGTTTCAGCAGTTTTAAATAATTCGTGATTTAAAAGTGCTTTGTTTTCGGTTGGTCTTAAAACATACAAGTTATTTTCCAATTTGGCTGAACAAATAAGTACACCATTTTTATAAATGAACGCTTCATTCATATCAAAAGTAAACTGTTTACGATTGTTCAATCAAACATGAAATAGAAATCAAGTTCCTCTTAATCTTGGGAACGATTAACAAACTTTCTAAAGTAAGAATCTATTTCTAAAAAATAACTTCACAGCTCCCACTGCTTTAGCTGAAATGACTTCTCCAGTTCCGACCCTGAGTGTCATTTCTCCATTGTTCAACTGCCGAAAGGAACTATTTTCCTGAAAAGAAGAGCAAACATGATTAGTTGCTCCTGAATCAAGTATCCAGGTAAACTCATCATGTTCTACCAGGCATGTTTCTAAAACCAGTAAATCAAATTTACCTTCCTTTTCCTTCTTTTTCTCAGCAAGGTACTTTGGGCAGTTTCTCTTCCAATGTCCATCTACATTGCAGTGAAAACACTTGCCCTTGTCTGCCACAGCTTTGGCTTTTCCCTTGCTTTTAGCAGCAGTACTGGGAGCTTTCCCCTTGTTTCCTTTCTTCTTCTGAGTTTTCTTTGAAGAAGTGGCTACAGATTTAGTTCCAGAGGATGAACCCTTCTCGAACTTTCTTTTGGAGTGAACAACGTTTGCCTCTCCTTCTATCTGTCCCTTGTTCTTAAGAAGAGACTGATAGAGCTGAAGCTCATTAAGGAGGCTAGTCAGGTTGAATGTTATTTTATTCATCATTGCATTGCTTCGAAACTGCAGAAAACTCTTCGGAAGAGATTCTAAGATGAATGCAACCTGACTACGCTCATCTATGACCGCCCCGTTTGCCTCTGCCACGTTGAATTGGACCATCATATCCAGGACATGCTCCCGAACAGACGTGCCCTTTTTCATGCGACAGCTATAAACGTATTTGAGAGCGTCATGGTGGAGTTGGTAGGACGGTTGTCCAAACATCTCCCGGAGAGAGTTCATAATCTCCCTCGCTGTTACCATGCCCTCATGCCTTTTAGCCAAAACTTCAGATAAGCTGGCTAAGATATAGACGCGAGTCTTATCATTGGCCTTTGTCCAGCGGTCATAAGCATCCTTAACTGCCTGGGATGCATTACGAGCAGGGGTTGGAGGACAATCCTCCGTTAAGACGAACCGCAGATCATCGACAACAAGAATCGTATTCAAGTTTGACTTCCACGTAGCATAATTTTCGCCGGTTAATTTCTCATTTTTAAGCAGAGAGACAATTGAGGAAGACATTGCTGAAATTTAAACAAACAATGACCGTATTAGTTATCTTTGCCTTAACCCATCATACAAGCAAACAATTGCACACAATCCAATCAATTTTGCAAAACAGACAATCACAGAACCCTAAAACTATTGATTTAGTTTTGCAACGACGTTTCAGAGGTTTAGAATATCAGCCACCGAAGGTTGATCAGGTACTCCTCCTTTGAAATGAGACACCTCTCAGCTAATTCTAATTCCAGAATAACTCATATTCCTATAGACATTAGCCACCGTTGTTCGGTCAAGGATTCGTTAACACTTTTAACTCATCCTCGTAAGTGTAACCCTCCCACTTTCAGATCTCAGAGGCACGCACCAACAGGCTACCGAAGGGAAAGACAACTGTTGGTGATTAGCCTAAGAGCTCCTATCCTTTTCAGGAGTTCACGATGTTCTGAATCCTATGACCAGGCCCTCCGAAGGGATGGATGCGCCAGGGCAACCTGCAGGCGGATCATAGGACTCTCACGGTGTGAACTATGGGCGGAGACCGAGGGATACGTCTACACGTGTCCCGCTCCCACTTACTCTAGACATTTTTCCCATTCACCTTGATATTGATCCATGCAAACACTTTCCGAAGGGAGGCCGCTCCTAGGGCGACTCGAAGCCGAGCATGAATCTCACGTTGTGAATATAGGGACGTAGGAGCAAAACTTGATTTAAATCTCGTTTTGTAATTTTCCTCCCACTGAAAATGTCCTAAGGTTAATATAGGGTTGTTTAACTTAGATAGTATTCGGCTAAGTCAATCTATCTAAGTCTGATCCTATTATAACAATTGTGGAAAGGATTCAACTGCAATCTTTTGGGTGAATTAAACTTCTTTTAATAAACCCAACATTGCAAGTCAACATTACTATGGTTAATTCAACTCAATCCGGTTAGTTCCCAAGTAGGAGGTGTTCCGTAAACCGTCAACTTAAATACCCCCAACCTTAGACAGAACTTTACCGAGAGAGTTCCCTTATAACCTCAGTAATGTAAGGTCTTTACTCTAAAGATCTAGGTGCATTAAACACTTTTAATAAACCTAGTGATATTGCATGCTAACATTTAACTATGATTAATTCAACTCCGGTATTCCAGGTCAGTTCCCAGGTAGGAGGTGTTCCGTAAACCGTCAACTTAAATACCCCCAACCTTAGACAGAACATTACTGGTGGAGTTCCCTTATAATCATAGCAATGTTTTTCCTACTTAGTAAATTAAAACTTTTTTTAATTCTAAGTAAGGAAAGATTCTAATCCTATTAGAAATCGATCTAGGTCTAATTAATTTTAAACAATTTAAAATTAATCCAATTTATCCTATGATCTTATGTTTGCATGCAAATCTTTATTATAGATTGACGGTTTCTAATCATTAATAATAAAGAACTATTTCAAATTTTAATGATTAATCCTATAATCAAGAATCTAGGGTTTAATTCATTCAACAATCTCATTCAAATTAAATAATTAAACCACACTAATTGCATGAATAATATAACAATTATATTATTAACTATGGATGTTTCATGCTTCATGCAATTTTGATTTTCTTTTATTATAACAATTATAAGCCAATCAAGAAAATCAATCAAGCATGCTTCATTCATCACATTAAACATAACTATTTATATTTAATTTAAGTAATGACATGCTTCATGCTTTCCAATTTTTCATATAAATTAATATACACTTATATTAAAAATATGAAAACAAATCCATGCATTTAAACATACATTATAACAATTTATAATATATAAAATAATGCATAAAATAAAGCATTAAGGTGGGATTAAATAATCTATATGACATCCATAAAGCATATAAATAGCAATTGAACCGGTTAATTTTGGCCCCTAGGATAAAATAAAGCATTAAATTACATTAATTTAGCTAAATTCTATCCTTAAAAATCCATGTACAGCTCCGGAATTGGCCTGGACAGCACGAACCGCCCCGAACCACCTCGAACTGGCCTCCAAAATCACGAACCATGCCAAAAATTGGCTGAACCGGACCAAATAGGTCCCAGCCCAGCCGAACCGGTCCGAACCGGACCGGTTACACCTTTTGAAACCCTAGGTCGCGCCTCCATCGTGACAGCATCGAGACGCTGTGTGGATTAGCGTCCCGACGCTGTGCGTTTTCCATATCTGGCGCCTGCGTAATCGAGACAGCGTCGAGACGCTGTTGAGGTAGCGTCCCGATGCTGTGTGCTTTCCTTACCGAGCGCCTTCGGTATCGAGACAGCGTCGAGACGCTGTTGCGTCTGGAGGCAGAATCTGGGCAAAACAGCAACGATTTCTTCGATTTCGGCCCCGATTTCAGCGACGATTGCTTCGATTTTCATCTCATAAAAACCTATTCTAGACCCGGACTTACATAGGACTCGATTTTACATAATATACTCGAAACACCGGGCCTTACATGATCAAAATCACATAAAAATAAAATCTATGGCCATAAAATTAACCGAAACAGTTCAATGCAAACCGAACATACAATATGCATAAATCCCACCTATTAGAGCCTATCGCAACTTTTAAAATTAATTAATAGGGACATCGATGGCTCTGATACCAATTGAAGGGAATAAAAGTCCCCACGCAGCGGAAGCGCATCGATTAGACCTTACGTCGTATATTAATTAACATTAAAATACCGTTACGATAACTCAAACAAAACTTTAAACTAACTTTAAAGTCGCTGTAAAAACGGTTTAAACATGCTAGAATAAATCTAAATTTATTTTAAAAAACTTTTCTAACGAAAAGAGGAAGAACCGTTACAAACCTCCGTTGTAGACTTGACCGTTCTTCGCCAACGACGCTCCAACGAACGAAAACGCAGCAGCCTTCTCGCCTCTTGATCGCTGGATTTTCTTCTTTGAATGACACAATAACCACAGAGGTTACACCGGTATGTCTCTAAGTCTAGGAGGCCAAAGACTTGTGGGAGTCTTTCTCTAAGAGGGAGGCTAGAGAGAATTCTAGGTCTTGTCTTTCAAGAGTGTCAAGTGTCATGACCAATTAGGTCTAGTGTTCTATTTATAGAAGAGAGGCCATGAATAAAATATTCAATTAAATCAATCTTTTCCAAAATTGATTCAATCTTATTCCTTAATTAATCAATCATGATCAATCAATTCCCCAATTGATTAATCTTTTCCATAAATGACTAATTTCTTCCATAAGTAATTAGATCATTCCCATAAATGATTAATCACTTCCTTAAGTGATTAATTATTTACATAATTGATTAATTCATGGTTAATGAATTCTTTAATTAATTAACCACCAATTAAATATCACATATTTAATTTCCGGCCTTGAATTAATTAATTTTGCCCAAACACTTTTAGGACTTAAATTAATTAATTCTTTCAATCTTCCATAAATTTATATTTGAACTTCTTCAAATATTAATTTCTCTCATAATAATATATCAATATATATTATATTTATTTCCCTTAGTAAATTGAACATTTTCAATTTACATTTAATTACTTAGTTGCCTCAAATTACTTTACGAGCTACCAGTGGGACCTTATGGACCTGCAGATCAGAAGCTCCAACGATGTGAGATTAATTGGTTAAACTCATTAACCACAATAATCAATATTCGTTAACTGTGTGTACATTCCACTATAGACTCACAGTTGCACTCTTCTCACTGCAAACATATTTTCTGTGTCCACGGAACTTAGACCAATATCGACTAGTTAGTCCTTCACGAGTGTCCGTAACACCAGCTGGGTCAAATTACCGTTTTACCCCTGGGTCACCTCTATTTCCTTAAGTACCAATTCTCCTCTAATGAACAATCTGTTTATGGTCCAACCATCAAACAGAAAACCCTCTCGTGCCATTGAGAGGGTAGGGCCCTTTGTTCAAGACTCGGAGTAACCACTTAAGGGAACACTCATCTGCTTCCCTAAAGTCGGGAAGGAGTGAATTCCATCTTGTACGATTATGTTCCCAGCTCCCCATTCGATCTTGTCCCCAAAGTGGTAGGCTTATTGAGTCGGCGTATTGGCCACTCTCACCCATACAAATCAAAGGACAATCTCTCATGAGCAGGAGTCCATAATCAACTCAGGATTAAGACTAAGTTGTCTAGGTCGTCCTAGTGAAAATAGAAAACCAACTAGTTAACGGTGTTATAACTAGTGGTTACTATTTCGCGGTCCGGTCTTATGCAAACTCATAGCATAGGATACTCCCACTGGCATGTCTCCTACACGAACGCGTTGGATCGCAGCGTTTGTATCAAATACAAAGTGGGTCGTATCCATAGTGTCACCAGGATAAGGCACCCAGTCTTATCCCTATACTATAGACCCTTTAGGCTGTTTCTTGAACAATGATCCCATATGTCGCTACATATAGTTCAAGACTCATATTACAGCCTTGGATGTCTAGTTTATTGGATTAGGGTTATTATTAGGCAAAGACAAACATAAAATAACTAATAACAATTAATGGAAAAAATATATCAATATTATTTCATTAATATCCGGTCAACGGTTACATTCACTATCTACGAGTTTTAGGGCATAAAACCCAACACAAAGTTCGTCCGAATGAGAGTTCTTTAGGTGGTTTGGACGACACATGGTCCAAACTTTACTTAATTTAAGTTTTGGAGAGCTCGGAACCCAAAGATCGTCCCAATGAGTGTTTTTCATCTAGTTTTCACGAAGTTAGTCCAAACTTTGCTCCGTTTGAGTTTCGAGGGAGTTTGGAAGTCAAAGTTCGTCCGAATGAGAGTTCTTTAGGTGGTTTGGACGACACATGGTCCAAACTTTACTTCCTTTAAGTTTTGGAGAGCTCGAAACCCAAAGATCGTCCCAATGAGAGTTTTTCATCTAGTTTTCACGAAGTTGGTCCAAACTTTGCTCCGTTTGAGTTTCGAGAGAGTTTGGAACTCAAAGTTCGTCCGAATGAGAGTTCTTTAGGTGGTTTGGACGACACATGGTCCAAACTTTACTTCCTTTAAGTTTTGGAGAGCTCGGAACCCAAAGATCGTCCCAATGAGAGTTTTTCATCTTGTTTTGACGAAGTTGGTCCAAACTTTGCTCCGTTTGAGTTTCGAGAGAGGTTGGAACTCAAAGTTCGTCCGAATGAGAGATCGTTAGGTGGTTTGGACGACACATGGTCTAAACTTTACTTCCTTTAAGTTTTGGAGAGCTCGGAACCCAAAGATCGTCCCAATGAGAGTTTTTCATCTTGTTTTCACGAAGTTGGTCCAAACTTTGCTCCGTTTGAGTTTCGAGAGAGTTTGGAACTCAAAGTTCGTCCGAATGAGAGTTCTTTAGGTGGTTTGGACGACACGTGGTCCAAACTTTACTTCCTTAAAGTTTTGGAGAGCTCGGAACCCAAAGATCGTCCCAATGAGAGTTTTTCATCTTGTTTTCACGAAGTTGGTCCAAACTTTGCTCCGTTTGCGTTTCTAGAGAGTTTGGAACTCAAAGTTCGTCCGAATGAGAGTTCTTTAGGTGGTTTGGACGACTCGTGGTCTAAACTTTACTTCCTTTAAGTTTTCGAGAGCTCGGAACCCAAAGTTCGTCCCAATGAGAGTTTTTCATCTAGTTTGGACGAAGGTGGTCCAAACTTTGCTCCGTTTGAGATTCGAGAGAGTTTGGAACTCAAAGTTCGTCCGAATGAGAGTTCTTTAGGTGGTTTAGACGACTCGTGGTCCAAACTTTACTTCCTTTAAGTTTTCGAGAGCTCGGAACCCAAAGTTCGTCCCAATGAGAGTTTTTCATCTTGTTTTCACGAAGTTGATCCAAACTTTGCTCCGTTTGAGTTTCTAGAGAGTTTGGAACTCAAAGTTCGTCCGAATGAGAGTTCTTTAGGTGGTTTGGACGACTCGTGGTCTAAACTTTACTTCCTTTAAGTTTTCGAGAGCTCGGAACCCAAAGTTCGTCCCAATGAGAGTTTTTCATCTAGTTTGGACGAAGTTGGTCCAAACTTTGCTCCGTTTGAGTTTCGAGAGAGTTTGGAACTCAAAGTTCGTTCGAATGAGAGTTCTTTAGGTGGTTTGGACGACACGTGGTCCAAACTTTACTTCCTTTAAGTTTTGGAGAGCTCGGAACCCAAAGATCGTCCCAATGAGAGTTTTTCATCTTGTTTTCACGAAGTTGGTCCAAACTTTGCTCCGTTTGAGTTTCTAGAGAGTTTGGAACTCAAAGTTCGTCCGAATGAGAGTTCTTTAGGTGGTTTGGACGACTCGTGGTCTAAACTTTACTTCCTTTAAGTTTTCGAGAGCTCGGAACCCAAAGTTCGTCCCAATGAGAGTTTTTCATCTAGTTTGGACGAAGTTGGTCCAAACTTTGCTCCGTTTGAGTTTCGAGAGAGTTTGGAACTCAAAGTTCGTCCGAATGAGAGTTCTTTAGGTGGTTTGGACGACACGTGGTCCAAACATTACTTCCTTTAAGTTTTTGAGAGCTCGGAACCCAAAGATCGTCCCAATGAGAGTTTTTCATCTTGTTTTCACGAAGTTGATCCAAACTTTGCTCCGTTTGAGTTTCTAGAGAGTTTGGAACTCAAAGTTCGTCCGAATGAGAGTTATTTAGGTGGTTTGGACGACTCGTGGTCTAAACTTTACTTCCTTTAAGTTTTCGAGAGCTCGGAACCCAAAGTTCATCCCAATGAGAGTTTTTCATCTAGTTTGGACGAAGATGGTCCAAACTTTGCTCCGTTTGAGTTTCGAGAGAGTTTGGAACTCAAAGTTCGTCCGAATGAGAGTTCTTTAGGTGGTTTGGACGACACGTGGTCCAAACTTTCTTCCTTTAAGTTTTGGAGAGCTCGGAACCCAAAGATCGTCCCAATGAGAGTTTTTCATCTTGTTTTCACGAAGTTGGTCCAAACTTTGCTCCGTTTGAGTTTCTAGAGAGTTTGGAACTCAAAGTTCGTCCGAATGAGAGTTCTTTAGGTGGTTTGGACGACTCGTGGTCTAAACTTTACTTCCTTTAAGTTTTCGAGAGCTCGGAACCCAAAGTTCGTCCCAATGAGAGTTTTTCATCTAGTTTGGACGAAGGTGGTCCAAACTTTGCTCCGTTTGAGTTTCGAGAGAGTTTGGAACTCAAAGTTCGTCCGAATGAGAGTTCTTTAGGTGGTTTGGACGACACGTGGTCCAAACTTTCTTCCTTTAAGTTTTGGAGAGCTCGGAACCCAAAGATCGTCCCAATGAGAGTTTTTCATCTTGTTTTCACGAAGTTGGTCCAAACTTTGCTCCGTTTGCGTTTCTAGAGAGTTTGGAACTCAAAGTTCGTCCGAATGAGAGTTCTTTAGGTGGTTTGGACGACTCGTGGTCTAAACTTTACTTCCTTTAAGTTTTCGAGAGCTCGGAACCCAAAGTTCGTCCCAATGAGAGTTTTTCATCTAGTTTGGACGAAGGTGGTCCAAACTTTGCTCCGTTTTAGATTCGAGAGAGTTTGGAACTCAAAGTTCGTCCGAATGAGAGTTCTTTAGGTGGTTTAGACGACTCGTGGTCCAAACTTTACTTCCTTTAAGTTTTCGAGAGCTCGGAACCCAAAGTTCGTCCCAATGAGAGTTTTTCATCTTGTTTTCACGAAGTTGATCCAAACTTTGCTCCGTTTGAGTTTCTAGAGAGTTTGGAACTCAAAGTTCGTCCGAATGAGAGTTCTTTAGGTGGTTTGGACGACTCGTGGTCTAAACTTTACTTCCTTTAAGTTTTCGAGAGCTCGGAACCCAAAGTTCGTCCCAATGAGAGTTTTTCATCTAGTTTGGACGAAGGTGGTCCAAACTTTGCTCCGTTTGAGTTTCGAGAGAGTTTGGAACTCAAAGTTCGTTCGAATGAGAGTTCTTTAGGTGGTTTGGACGACACGTGGTCCAAACTTTACTTCCTTTAAGTTTTGGAGAGCTCGGAACCCAAAGATCGTCCCAATGAGAGTTTTTCATCTTGTTTTCACGAAGTTGGTCCAAACTTTGCTCCGTTTGAGTTTCGAGAGAGTTTGGAACTCAAAGTTCGTCCGAATGAGAGTTCTTTAGGTGGTTTGGACGACTCGTGGTCTAAACTTTACTTCCTTTAAGTTTTCGAGAGCTCGGAACCCAAAGTTCGTCCCAATGAGAGTTTTTCATCTAGTTTGGACGAAGGTGGTCCAAACTTTGCTCCGTTTGAGTTTCGAGAGAGTTTGGAACTCAAAGTTCGTCCGAATGAGAGTTCTTTAGGTGGTTTGGACGACTCGTGGTCCAAACATTACTTCCTTTAAGTTTTTGAGAGCTCGGAACCCAAAGATCGTCCCAATGAGAGTTTTTCATCTTGTTTTCACGAAGTTGATCCAAACTTTGCTCCGTTTGAGTTTCTAGAGAGTTTGGAACTCAAAGTTCGTCCGAATGAGAGTTATTTAGGTGGTTTGGACGACTCGTGGTCTAAACTTTACTTCCTTTAAGTTTTCGAGAGCTCGGAACCCAAAGTTCATCCCAATGAGAGTTTTTCATCTAGTTTGGACGAAGATGGTCCAAACTTTGCTCCGTTTGAGTTTCGAGAGAGTTTGGAACTCAAAGTTCGTCCGAATGAGAGTTCTTTAGGTGGTTTGGACGACACGTGGTCCAAACTTTACTTCCTTTAAGTTTTGGAGAGCTCGGAACCCAAAGATCGTCCCAATGAGAGTTTTTCATCTTGTTTTCACGAAGTTGGTCCAAACTTTGCTCCGTTTGAGTTTCTAGAGAGTTTGGAACTCAAAGTTCGTCCGAATGAGAGTTCTTTAGGTGGTTTGGACGACTCGTGGTCTAAACTTTACTTCCTTTAAGTTTTCGAGAGCTCGGAACCCAAAGTTCGTCCCAATGAGAGTTTTTCATCTAGTTTGGACGAAGGTGGTCCAAACTTTGCTCCGTTTGAGTTTCGAGAGAGTTTGGAACTCAAAGTTCGTCCGAATGAGAGTTCTTTAGGTGGTTTGGACGACACGTGGTCCAAACTTTCTTCCTTTAAGTTTTGGAGAGCTCGGAACCCAAAGATCGTCCCAATGAGAGTTTTTCATCTTGTTTTCACGAAGTTGGTCCAAACTTTGCTCCGTTTGAGTTTCTAGAGAGTTTGGAACTCAAAGTTCGTCCGAATGAGAGTTCTTTAGGTGGTTTGGACGACTCGTGGTCTACACTTTACTTCCTTTAAGTTTTCGAGAGCTCGGAACCCAAAGTTCGTCCCAATGAGAGTTTTTCATCTAGTTTGGACGAAGGTGGTCCAAACTTTGCTCCGTTTGAGTTTCGAGAGAGTTTGGAACTCAAAGTTCGTCCGAATGAGAGTTCTTTAGGTGGTTTGGACGACTCGTGGTCCAAACTTTACTTCCTTTAAGTTTTCGAGAGCTCGGAACCCAAAGTTCGTCCCAATGAGAGTTTTTCATCTTGTTTTCACGAAGTTCGTCCAAACTTTGCTCCGTTTGTGTTTCTAGAGAGTTTGGAACTCAAAGTTCGTCCGAATGAGAGTTCTTTAGGTGGTTTGGACGACTCGTGGTCTAAACTTTACTTCCTTTAAGTTTTCGAGAGCTCGGAACCCAAAGTTCGTCCCAATGAGAGTTTTTCATCTAGTTTGGACGAAGGTGGTCCAAACTTTGCTCCGTTTGAGTTTCGAGAGAGTTTGGAACTCAAAGTTCGTCCGATGAGAGTTCTTTAGGTGGTTTGGACGACTCCTGGTCCAAACTTTACTTCCTTTAAGTTTTCGAGAGCTCGGAACCCAAAGTTCGTCCCAATGAGAGTTTATCATCTTGTTTTCACGAAGTTCGTCCAAACTTTGCTCCGTTTGTGTTTCTAGAGAGTTTGGAACTCAAAGTTCGTCCGAATGAGAGTTCTTTAGGTGGTTTGGACGACTCGTGGTCTAAACTTTACTTCCTTTAAGTTTTCGAGAGCTCGGAACCCAAAGTTCGTCCCAATGAGAGTTTTTCATCTAGTTTGGACGAAGGTGGTCCAAACTTTGCTCCGTTTGAGTTTCGAGAGAGTTTGGAACTCAAAGTTCGTCCGAATGAGAGTTCTTTAGGTGGTTTGGACGACTCGTGGTCCAAACTTTACTTCCTTTAAGTTTTCGAGAGCTCGGAACCCAAAGTTCGTCCCAATGAGAGTTTATCATCTTGTTTTCACGAAGTTCGTCCAAACTTTGCTCCGTTTGTGTTTCTAGAGAGTTTGGAACTCAAAGTTCGTCCGAATGAGAGTTCTTTAGGTGGTTTGGACGACTCGTGGTCTAAACTTTACTTCCTTTAAGTTTTCGAGAGCTCGGAACCCAAAGTTCGTCCCAATGAGAGTTTTTCATCTAGTTTGGACGAAGGTGGTCCAAACTTTGCTCCGTTTGAGTTTCGAGAGAGTTTGGAACTCAAAGTTCGTCCGAATGAGAGTTCGTTAGGTGGTTTGGACGACACATGGTCCAAACTTTACTTCCTTTAAGTTTTGGAGAGCTCGGAACCCAAAGATCGTCCCAATGAGTGTTTTTCATCTAGTTTTCACGAAGTTGGTCCAAACTTTGCTCCGTTTGAGCTTCGAGGGAGTTTGGAACTCAAAGTTCGTCCGAATGAGAGTTCTTTAGGTGGTTTGGACGACACATGGTCCAAACTTTACTTCCTTTAAGTTTTGGAGAGCTCGAAACCCAAAGTTCGTCCCAATGAGAGTTTTTCATCTAGTTTGGACGAAGGTGGTCCAAACTTTGCTCCGTTTGAGTTTCGAGAGAGTTTGGAACTCAAAGTTCGTCCGAATGAGACTTCTTTAGGTGGTTTGGACGACTCGTGGTCTAAACTTTACTTCCTTTAAGTTTTCGAGAGCTCGGAACCCAAAGTTCGTCCCAATGAGAGTTTTTCATCTAGTTTGGACGAAGTTGGTCCAAACTTTGCTCCGTTTGAGTTTCGAGAGAGTTTGGAACTCAAAGTTCGTCCGAATGAGAGTTCTTTAGGTGGTTTGGACGACACATGGTCCAAACTTTACTTCCTTTAAGTTTTGGAGAGCTCGAAACCCAAAGTTCGTCCCAATGAGAGTTTTTCATCTAGTTTGGACGAAGTTGGTCCAAACTTTGCTCCGTTTGAGTTTCGAGAGAGTTTGGAACTCAAAGTTCGTCCGAATGAGAGTTCTTTAGGTGGTTTGGACGACACATGGTCCAAACTTTACTTCCTTTAAGTTTTGGAGAGCTCGGAACCCAAAGATCGTCCCAATGAGAGTTTTTCATCTAGTTTTCACGAAGTTGGTCCAAACTTTGCTCCGTTTGAGCTTCGAGAGAGTTTGGAACTCAAAGTTCGTCCGAATGAGAGTTCTTTAGGTGGTTTGGACGACACATGGTCCAAACTTTACTTCCTTTAAGTTTTGGAGAGCTCGAAACCCAAAGTTCGTCCCAATGAGAGTTTTTCATCTAGTTTGGACGAAGGTGGTCCAAACTTTGCTCCGTTTGAGTTTCGAGAGAGTTTGGAACTCAAAGTTCGTCCGAATGAGACTTCTTTAGGTGGTTTGGACGACACGTGGTCTAAACTTTACTTCCTTTAAGTTTTCGAGAGCTCGGAACCCAAAGTTCGTCCCAATGAGAGTTTTTCATCTAGTTTGGACGAAGTTGGTCCAAACTTTGCTCCGTTTGAGTTTCGAGAGAGTTTGGAACTCAAAGTTCGTCCGAATGAGAGTTCTTTAGGTGGTTTGGACGACACGTGGTCCAAACTTTACTTCCTTTAAGTTTTCGAGAGCTCGGAACCCAAAGTTCGTCCCAATGAGAGTTTTTCATCTAGTTTGGACGAAGTTGGTCCAAACTTTGCACCGTTTGAGTTTCGAGAGAGTTTGGAACTCAAAGTTCGTCCGAATGAGAGTTCTTTAGGTGGTTTGGACGACACATGGTCCAAACTTTACTTCCTTTAAGTTTTGGAGAGCTCGAAACCCAAAGTTCGTCCCAATGAGAGTTTTTCATCTAGTTTGGACGAAGTTGGTCCAAACTTTGCTCCGTTTGAGTTTCGAGAGAGTTTGGAACTCAAAGTTCGTCCGAATGAGAGTTCTTTAGGTGGTTTGGACGACACATGGTCCAAACTTTACTTCCTTTAAGTTTTGGAGAGCTCGGAACCCAAAGATCGTCCCAATCAGTGTTTTTCATCTAGTTTTCACGAAGTTAGTCCAAACATTGCTCCGTTTGAGTTTCGAGGGAGTTTGGAACTCAAAGTTCGTCCGAATGAGAGTTCTTTAGGTGGTTTGGACGACACATGGTCCAAACTTTACTTCCTTTAAGTTTTGGAGAGCTCGAAACCCAAAGATCGTCCCAATGAGAGTTTTTCATCTAGTTTTCACGAAGTTGGTCCAAACTTTGCTCCGTTTGAGTTTCGAGAGAGTTTGGAACTCAAAGTTCGTCCGAATGAGAGTTCTTTAGGTGGTTTGGACGATACATGGTCCAAACTTTACTTCCTCTAAGTTTTGGAGAGCTCGGAACCCAAAGATCGTCCCAATGAGAGTTTTTCATCTTGTTTTGACGAAGTTGGTCCAAACTTTGCTCCGTTTGAGTTTCGAGAGAGTTTGGAACTCAAAGTTCGTCCGAATGAGAGTTCGTTAGGTGGTTTGGACGACACATGGTCCAAACTTTACTTCCTTTAAGTTTTGGAGAGCTCGGAACCCAAAGATCGTCCCAATGAGTGTTTTTCATCTAGTTTTCACGAAGTTGGTCCAAACTTTGCTCCGTTTGAGTTTCGAGGGAGTTTGGAACTCAAAGTTCGTCCGAATGAGACTTCTTTAGGTGGTTTGGACGACTCGTGGTCTAAACTTTACTTCCTTTAAGTTTTCGAGAGCTCGGAACCCAAAGTTCGTCCCAATGAGAGTTTTTCATCTAGTTTGGACGAAGGTGGTCCAAACTTTGCTCCGTTTGAGTTTCGAGAGAGTTTGGAACTCAAAGTTCGTCCGAATGAGAGTTCTTTAGGTGGTTTGGACGACACGTGGTCCAAACTTTACTTCCTTTAAGTTTTCGAGAGCTCGGAACCCAAAGTTCGTCCCAATGAGAGTTTTTCATCTAGTTTGGACGAAGGTGGTCCAAACTTTGCTCCGTTTGAGTTTCGAGAGAGTTTGGAACTCAAAGTTCGTCCGAATGAGAGTTCTTTAGGTGGTTTGGACGACACATGGTCCAAACTTTACTTCCTTTAAGTTTTGGAGAGCTCGAAACCCAAAGATCGTCCCAATGAGAGTTTTTCATCTAGTTTGGACGAAGTTGGTCCAAACTTTGCTCCGTTTGAGTTTCGAGAGAGTTTGGAACTCAAAGTTCGTCCGAATGAGAGTTCTTTAGGTGGTTTGGACGACTCGTGGTCTAAACTTTACTTCCTTTAAGTTTTCGAGAGCTCGGAACCCAAAGTTCGTCCCAATGAGAGTTTTTATCTAGTTTGGACGAAGGTGGTCCAAACTTTGCTCCGTTTGAGTTTCGAGAGAGTTTGGAACTCAAAGTTCGTCCGAATGAGAGTTCTTTAGGTGGTTTGGACGACTCGTGGTCCAAACTTTACTTCCTTTAAGTTTTCGAGAGCTCGGAACCCAAAATTCGTCCCAATGAGAGTTTTTCATCTAGTTTGGACGAAGGTGGTCCAAACTTTGCACCGTTTGAGTTTCGAGATAGTTTGGAACTCAAAGTTCGTCCGAATGAGAGTTCTTTAGGTGGTTGTTGGTACGATACGATTTTCCGCAAGTGCACGGGTCGTCACAAGTAATATAAAACGGAAAGTATTCGGAGTATCGAATCCTCAGGGAGGCGAAGCGAAACTTAAGCAAATAATTAAAATTCTCTTGAGCACTGAAAATACTTAGGTGAAATAATATTTAGGGACCACGTTCATGTTAGAAAAAGAACTTAAATTCAAGACAATTAATGAAAACAAATTGATCAATCGAAAAAAGGTAAAATTCGGAGAAAAAGTTTTCTTTAAGTGGGAAGAGGGGTCTTGAAAATCGATGATTAGCTAAATAATTGCTATAAGTATCCTATCTCATTGCCCAACTAATTATAATCCTAGAATCTCCGTTAATCACATAGGTTCTCCTGTCAGTTTCCCCAAATTGTAATTAATTCATTTTAACAACCTAAGTGTCCTTAGCGCCATTAAAAATCATTAATTATTACGCTCTGATTCATTTTAGGAATCTAAGTTTAATCAACTAATCCCGATGTCACAACGGGCAATTAAACTAGTTGCATGGATTATGATCTATCCTAATTTCTCTCCGTCGAGTTTCCATTAAGAATCGAGTCATTACACAATTGGCCAGATTGAGTAAAGCATTAAGCACATCCATACAAATAATCAGGACATGGGCAAGAGACAAGAAATTATAACAATATTTCCACTATCATTTCATTTCAAGACCCCAAGTTGGGGTTTAGCTACACATAATATTCACAATAATTACAAGGGAAAGCATATTAAAGAGCATAAAAGGAAAGGAATTGACCGTCGAAAAACCCATTGCTGACGCTTGGAGCCCCCGCTGACTACTCCTTGAGCCTCTAAGATTGCTCCCAAAATTCCCAAAATTTTCCCACTAGAAGAATCCTCTCAAAAGGCTTAAAAGCCTTGAGAGGGGCTCCAAAAAAGGAGCCTAAGAGAGGAAAGAAAGGATGAATTGGTTGATGGTTTGATTGATGAGAAATGAGGCACCCAAGGGCGCCTATTTATAGGCCTGGAATAGGGGTAGCGTCGCGACGCTGCCTTGCTAAGCATCGCGACGCTGCTTGGGCAACAAGAAAGGGCAGCGTCGCGACGCTGTCCAGATTTTCAAGATTTTTCAACTTCCTTTTGGGCTGATTTTTGGGCCTTCTTCTTCATTTCTCTTGGTCATTTCTTCATAGATGTTTTCTTCATAGATGTCTTCATTTCGTCTGAATGAGAGTTCTTTAGCTCGGAACCCATAAAGTTCGTCCCAATGAGAGTTTTTCATCTAGTTCTCACGAAGTTGGTCCAAACTTTGCTCTGTTTGAGTTTCGAGAGAGTTTGGAACTCATAGTTCGTCCGAATGAGAGTTCTTTAGGTGGTTTGGACGACACATGGTCCAAACTTTATTTCCTTTAAGTTTCCGAGAGCTCGGAACCCAAAGTTCGTCCCAATGAGAGTTTTTCATCTAGTTTGGACAAAGTTGGTCCAAACTTTGCTCCGTTTGAGTTTCGAGAGAGTTTGGAACTCAAAGTTCGTCTGAACGAGAGTTCTTTAGGTGGTTTGGACGACACATGGTCCAAACTTTACTTCCTTTAAGTTTTGGAGAGCTCAGAACCCAAAGATCGTCCCAATGAGAGTTTTTCATCTAATTTTGACGAAGTTGGTCCAAACTTTGCTCCGTTTGAGTTTCGAGAGAGTTTGGAACTCAAAGTTCGTCCGAATGAGAGTTCTTTAGGTGGTTTGGACGACACGTGGTCCAAACTTTACTTCCTTTAAGTTACTGAGAGTTCGTAACCCAAAGTTCGTCCCAATGAGAGTTTTTTATCTAGTTTTGACGAAGTTGGTCCAAACTTTGCTCCGTTTGAGTTTCGAGAGAGTTTGGAACTCAAAGTTCGTTCGAATGAGAGTTCTTTAGGTGGTTTGGACGACACTTGGTCCAAACTTTATTTCCTTTAAGTTTCCGAGAGCTCGGAACCCAAAGTTCGTCCCAATGAGAGTTTTTCATCTAGTTTGGACGAAGTTGGTCCAAACTTTGCTCCGTTTGAGTTTCGAGAGAGTTTGGAACTCAAAGTTTGTCCGAATGAAAGTTCTTTATGTGGTTTGGACGACACATGGTCCAAACTTTACTTCCTTTAAGTTTTGGAGAGCTCGGAACCCAAAGATCGTCCCAATGAGAGTTTTTCATCTAATTTTGACGAAGTTGGTCCAAACTTTGCTCCGTTTGAGTTTCCAGAGACTTTGAAACTCAAAGTTCGTCCGAATGAGAGTTCTTTAGGTGGTTTGGACGACACATGGTCCAAACTTTACTTCCTTTAAGTTTTGGAGAGCTCGGAACCCAAAGTTCGTTCCAATGAGAGTTTTTCATCTAGTTTTCACGAAGTTGGTCTAAAATTTGCTCCGTTTGAGTTTCGAGACTTGGGTTTTATGCCCTAAAACTCGTAGATAGTGAATGTAAACAAATTATATACTTGTATTTAATAAAGTGTTATTTAGTTTCTACAATAAAATGTTATGGTTAAATATTGCACTATTTGACCCTAATCCAATAAACTAGACATCCTAGGCTGTAATATGAGTCTTGAACTATATGTAGCGACATATGGGGATCATTGTTCAAGAAACAGCCTAAAAGGTCTATAGTATAGGGATAAGACTGGGTGCCTTATCCTGGCAACACTATGGATACGGCCCACTTTGTATTTGATACAAACGCTGCGATCCAACGCGTTCGTGTAGGAGACATGCGAGTGGGGGTATCCTATGCAATGAGTTTGCATAAGACCGGACCACGAAATAGTAACCACTAGTTATAACACCGTTAACTAGTTGGTTTTCTATTTCACTAGGACGACCTAGACAACTTAGTCTTGATCCTGAGTTGATTATGGACTCCTGCTCATGAGAGATTGTCCTTTGATTTGTATGGGTGAGAGTGGCCAATACGCCGACTCAATAAGCCTACCACTTTGGGGACAAGATCGAATGGGGAGCTGGGAACATAATCGTACAAGATGGAATTCACTCCTTCCCGACTTTAGGGAAGCAGATGAGTGTTCCCTTAAGTGGTTACTCCGAGTCTTGAACAAAGGGCCCTACCCTCTCAATGGCACGAGAGGGTTTTCTGTTTGATGGTTGGACCATAAACAGATTGTTCATTAGAGGAGAATTGGTACTTAAGGAAATAGAGGTGACCCAGGGGTAAAACGGTAATTTGACCCAGCTGGTGTTACGGACACTCGTGAAGGACTAACTAGTCGATATTGGTCTAAGTTCCGTGGACACAGAAAATATGTCTGCAGTGAGAAGAGTGCAACTGTGAGTCTATAGTGGAATGTACACACAGTTAACGAATATTGATTATTGTGGTTAATGAGTTTAACCAATTAATCTCACATCGTTGGAGCTTCTGATCTGCAGGTCCATAAGGTCCCACTGGTAGCTCGTAAAGTAATTTGAGGCAACTAAGTAATTAAATGTAAATTGAAAATGTTCAATTTACTAAGGGAAATAAATATAATATATATTGATATATTATTGTGAGAGAAATTAATATTTGAAGAAGTTCAAATATAAATTTATGGAAGATTGAAAGAGTTCAAATAATGAATTAATTAAATTAAGTCCTAAAATATGTTTGGGCAAAATTAATTAATTCAAGGCCGAAAATTAAATATGTGATATTTAATTGGTGGTTAATTAATTAAAGAATTCATTAACCATGAATTAATCAATTATGTAAATAATTAATCACTTAAGGAAGTGATTAATCATTTATGGGAATGATCTAATTACTTATGGAAGAAATTAGTCATTTATGGAAAAGATTAATCAATTGGGGAATTGATTGATCATGATTGATTAATTAAGGAATAAGATTGAATCAATTTTGGAAAAGATTGATTTAATTGAATATTTTATTCATGGCCTCTCTTCTATAAATAGAACACTAGATCTAATTGGTCATGACACTTGACACTCTTGAAAGACAGGACCTAGAATTCTCTCTAGCCTCCCTCTTAGAGAAAGACTCCCACAAGTCTTTGGCCTCCTAGACTTAGAGACATACCGGTGTAACCTCTGTGGTTATTGTGTCATTCAAAGAAGAAAATCCAGCAATCAAGAGGCGAGAAGGCTGCTGCGTTTTCGTTCGTTGGAGCGTTGTCGGTGAAGAACGGTCAAGTCTACAACGGAGGTTTGTAACGGTTCTTCCTCTTTTCGTTAGAAAAGTTTTTAAAATAAATTTAGATTTATTCTAGCATGTTTAAACCGTTTTTACAGCGACTTTAAAGTTAGTTTAAAGTTTTGTTTGAGTTATCGTAACGGTATTTTAATGTTAATTAATATACGGCGTAAGGTCCAATCGATGCGCTTCCGCTGCGTGGGGACTTTTATTCCCTTCAATCGGCATCAGAGCCATCGCTGTCCCTATTAATTAATTTTAAAAGTTGCGATAGGCTCTAATAGGTGGGATTTATGCATAATGTATGTTCGGTTTGCATTGAACTGTTTGGGTTAATTTTATGGCCATAGATTTTATTTTTATGTGATTTTGATCATGTAAGGCCCGGTGTTTCGGGTATATTATGTAAAATCGAGTCCTATGTAAGTCCGGGTCTAGAATAGGTTTTTATGAGATGAAAATCGGAGCAATCGTCGCTGAAATCGGGGCCAAAATCGGAGAAAAGTTGCTGTTTCTGCCCAGAAATCGATTCCAGACGCAACAGCGTCGGGACGCTCCTTCAACAGCGTCTCGACGTTGTCTCGATACCGAAGGCGCTCGGTAGGGAAAGCACACAGCGTCGGGACGCTACCTCAACAGCGTCTCGACGCTGTCTCGATACCGCATGCATCAGATATGGAAAACGCACAGCGTCGGGACGCTATCAACACAGCGTCTCGACGCTGTCATGATGGAGGCGCGCACTAGGGTTTCAACAGGCGCGGTTCAAGCGAGGCCGGTCCGGGTCGGACCGGTTCGGCTGGGCTGGGACCTATTTGGTCCGGTTCAGCCAATTTTTGGCATGGTTCGTGATTTTGGAGGCCGGTTCGAGGTGGTTCGTGCTGTCTAGGCCAATTCCGGAGCTGTACATGGATTTTTTAGGATAGAATTTAGCTAAATTAATGTAATTTAATGCTTTATTTTATCCTAGGGGCCAAAATTAACCGGTTCAATTGCTATTTATATGCTTTATGGATGTCATATAGATTATTTAATCCCACCTTAGGTTATAAACATGCTCATGCATTTTTTATATATTATAAATTGTTATAATGTATGTTTAAATGCATGGATTTATTTTCATATTTTTTAATATAAGTGTATATTAATTTATATGAAAAATTGGAAAGCATGAAGCATGTCATTACTTAAATTAAATATAAATAGTTATGTTTAATGTGATGAATGAAGCATGCTTGATTGATTTTCTTGATTGGCTTATAATTGTTATAATAAAAGAAAATCAAAATTGCATGAAGCATGAAACATCCATAGTTAATAATATAATTGTTATATTATTCATGCAATTAGTGTGGTTTAATTATTTAATTTGAATGAGATTGTTGAATGAATTAAACCCTAGATTCTTGATTATAGGATTAATCATTAAAATTTGAAATAGTTCTTTATTATTAATGATTAGAAACCGTCAATCTATAATCAAGATTTGCATGCAAACATAAGATCATAGGATAAATTGGATTAATTTTAAATTGTTTAAAATTAATTAGACCTAGATCGATTTCTAATAGGATTAGAATCTTTTCTTAATTAGAATTAAAAATAGTTTTAATTTACTAAGTAGGAAAAACATTGCTATGATTATAAGGGAACTCCACCGGTAATGTTCTGTCTAAGGCTGGGGGTATTTAAGTTGACGGTTTACGGAACACCTCCTACCTGGGAACTGACCTGGAATACCAGAGTTGAATTAATCATAGTTAAATGTTAGCATGCAATGTCACTAGGTTTATTAAAAGTGTTTAATGCACCTAGATCTTTAGAGTAAAGACCTTACATTACTGAGGTTATAAGGGAACTCTCTCGGTAAAGTTCTGTCTAAGGCTGGGGGTATTTAAGTTGACGGTTTACGGAACACCTCCTACCTGGGAACTAACCGGATTGAGTTGAATTAACCATAGTAATGTTGACTTGCAATGTTGGGTTTATTAAAAGAAGTTTAATTCACCCAAAAGATTGCAGTTGAATCCTTTCCATAATTGTTATAATAAGATCAGACTTAGATAGATTGACTTAGCCGAATACTATCTAAGTTAAACAACCCTATATTAACCTTAGGACATTTTCAGTGGGAGGAAAATTACAAAACGAGATTTAAATCAAGTTTTGCTCCTACGTCCCTATATTCACAACGTGAGATTCATGCTCGGCTTCGAGTCGCCCTAGGAGCGGCCTCCCTTCGGAAAGTGTTTGCATGGATCAATATCAAGGTGAATGGGAAAAATGTCTAGAGTAAGTGGGAGCGGGACACGCTTCAACATATCCCTCGGTCTCCACCCATAGTTCACACCGTGAGAGTCCTATGATCCGCCTGCAGGTTGCCCTGGCGCATCCATCCCTTCGGAGGGCCTGGTCATAGGATTCGGAACATCGTGAACTCTTGAAAAGGATAGGAGCTCTTAGGCTAATCACCAACAGTTGTCTTTGCCTTCGGTAGCCTGTTGGTGCATGCCTCTGAGATCAGAAAGTGGGAGGGTTACACTTACGAGGATAAGTTAAAAGTGTTAACAAATCCTTGACCGAACAACGGTGGCTAATGTCTATAGGAATATGAGTTATTCTGGAATTAGAATTAGCTGAGAGGTGTCTCATTTCAAAGGAGGAGTACCTGATCACCCTTCGGTGGCTGGTATTCTAAACCTCTGAAATGTCGTTGCAAAACTAAATTGATAGTTTTAGGGTTCTGTGATTGTCTGTTTTGCTAAATTGATTGGATTGTATGCAATTGTTTGTATTGCTCTTGTAATGGGTTAGTGCGATTAATAATCAAGTGATTTGTTATTTCAACAATTCAATGTTTTCATATGTGCATAGTCTTACGCTCATTTTATTAATAACGGTGATTATACAACATATTTAAACGACTAATTTGTGGCCAATATTGTAAGATTAGTCTTGATAGAGAAATGTTCTCATGCCCAAAAATGTTTAATTCATTAAGAAGTGTTATTAATGAATGTGACATTGAGCCTTACTCAGTCAAGGAAGACCTGTCCAAAGACAGTAAATTCGATTTACTAGTCTTGGAAGCGTAATTTGTGAAGAATGATGATTCTACCCGAATACTTGATTCATAGTCACAAATTACGGTTGTTCTTCTTATTAAAAGGAATGAATTCCTGGCAATAGCTTCATGCTATTGAGATAACTCTCAAAATTTTGAATTAGAGAGGTTGTCTTGACTATAGCAATGGGGAACGTCAAGTTATTTTTTCCAGTGGGAGCAAATACATATTATTAGATAATGTGTATATAATTCCTAGAAATTTGATTTCTGTATCGTTTTGGCTGGAACAATGTTACTCTTTACCTTTCTCTGCTAATGCAGTTCATTTCAAGAAAGGGAGTTAACTTTTGTTCAGCTGAACTGGAAAAATAACATAAACGTTTTTTTAAAGACTAATCAAGATTAAGGTAGTCATGAACACTGTGTTACTTGTGGATGCTACTAATCAAAGAAATGAAAGGCAAAAGATTTCTCCTAAAGGAAATACCTTTCTTTGGTTCTTAAGGTGTTAGGCTAGTTATGATCTCAATATGATTGAGAGCTTAGTCTTGAGTATACTTCTAAGATAGTTAGAAGAACACTCTCTAATACCAATAAAGTCATGTCTTATGGACGATATGACTAATAGATCTTTTACTGGAAAAGAGATAAGAGAGCCAAAGAGCCCTTAGAGCTAGTACATTTGGATCTTTGAGGTCTAATATGTTAAAGCAGTGGGAGGGCATGAATAATTTATCTATATTATAGATAATTATGCAAGGTATAGGTATCTCAACCTAATGCAACTTAAGTCTAAAGCTCTTGAGAAATTCAAAATGGTTTGAGACAGAAGTTAGAAACTTGTTAGGTGAGTTGTTAAAAACACTTCGATCTGATCGAGGTGTAGAGTAGATGAGACTTGAGATTCCAAGACTATTTGATAGAACATGGAATTACATCTCAACTAAACCCGAAACACCTTAAGGAAACGGTGTATTAGATAGGATAAATAGAATCCTATTGGATACGAATCGATTCATTATGAGCTATGCTCATTTGCCTGACTCGTTTTTGGGGTCATGCAGTGTTGACTGCAGCACATATTTCGAACAACGTTCCATCAAAAGTGTTTGTGAAACATCTTTTGAAATGTGGATAAGACGTAAAAGTAGTTTACGTTATTTTTGGGGAGTCCAACACATGTGATTGTGTCAAACCCAAAAGAAATTGGAACACTGTTCAAATAATATACCTATTCGTAGGCTACCCCATGAAAACGAGAGATGTGAATTCTTCTTCAATCCGCAAGAGAATAAAGAATTTGTATCGACAAATGCTACATTCTCAGAAGAAGACCACATAAGAAATAATAAGCCACAAAATAAGTTCGTTTTAAGTAAATTAACTGATGAAGTTACAAAATATCAACAAGAGTTGTTGATAAGGGAACAAGGGTTGTTGATGATGTTGGACCTTTAACAAGAGTTGTTGATAAGGCCAATACAACTTGTTAGTTACATCTATCTCAAAGAGTTGAGAGTGCCTCAAGATAGTGGGAGGATTGTCCTACAATCTGACCATTACATGGGTTTAATTGAAGCCCAGATCGTCAAACCTGATGATGATTTAGAGGACTCATTGTCTTAGAGCAAGACAATAAATGATGTTAACAAGAACCAATTGGATTAAAGCGATGGATCCAGAATTGAAATATGTGATTTCAATTCCATCTAGAATCTTGTAGATCTATCTAATGGGGTAACACCAATGGATTACAAATGAATCTACAAGAAGAAACGAGACATAATCTTATGGTTAGACTTATGGCAAAAGGGTAATACCCAGAGACAGGGGACTGTAAGAAAGTCTTATCTCCTGTCGTCATGTTGAAGTCTATTAGAACTTTTTGTCCATTTAGAATGGATGTCAAGACTACACTTTTGAATGGTAATCTTGAGAAGAGTATCTACATGTCTCAAGCAGAATGATTCATTTAGCAAGATCAGAAGCAAAAAGGGATTTGCAAGCTTAAGTGATCCATTCATGGGTTGACCTAAGCAATTCGATCTTGGAATATAAGATTTGATACTGTGATCAAATCTTTTGGCTTTAATCAAGAATATTGATGAATCTTGTCTTTACAAGAAGATCGTCAATAGTTCAGTAACTTTATTAGTGTTGTATGTAATTGATATCCTAGTCATTGGAAATGATGTAGGTTATCTTATTACTGACTAGTAAAATAAGCTAGTAGCTCAATTCCAAATGAAAATTTGGAGAAGCTAAGTTTGTTCTTCGGATCAAAATCGTTAGGAACGGTAAGAACAAAAAGCTAGCATTATCTCAAGTGTCTTATATCTACGAGATGTTAGATGCATAATTCCAAGAAGGGTTCTCTACCTTTCAGGCGTGGAATTCATTTTGTCTAAGAAACGGTTTCCTGAGACACCTCAAGAAGTTGAGGACATGAGATGAATGACCTATGCAATAGGGATTGTCAGTAAGTACCAATCTAATCTAAGATTTGATCATTGGAAAACCGTTATGAATATCCTCAAGTATCTGAGGAGAAAGATGAACTATATGCTCGTGTATAGGACTAAGGATTTGATCCTTACAGGATACACTGACATGGATTTTAATACTGATAAGGATATATGTCTGACATAAAGGATGGCTAGCGGACCAATTCCAAATGAAAGATTTTGGAAAGGTCGAATATGTTCTTGGAATCCTAATAGTCTGGGATCGGAAGAACAAAACGCTAGCCCTGTCTCAAGCAACGTATATTGACAACATGTTGTCCCAATATTCGATGCAGAACTCCAAGAATGACTTATTGTATTTCAAGCATGGGGTTCACTTGTCTAAGGAATAGTGGCCTAAGACACCTCAAGAGATTAAAAATATGAGACAGATTTCCTAGACCTCCGCTGTGGGCAGCATAATGTATGCAATGCTCTGCACAAGGCCTGACATCTGTGATGATGTAGGGATAGTTAACACATATCAATCAGTGTCCATGGTCAAACTTTACAAAGGAGCTATAATGTGGCATAATTACAGTCTTGACCATATAAGCCAAAAATATAGTTGCTTGTGAAGCAGCGATAGAGATTGTATGACTTAGAAAGTTCTTGACTGATTTGGAATGTGTTCCAAATGTGAACTTGCCCATCAGACTTTATAGTGATACAGTGGTGTTGTGGCAAATTCATAAAAACTTTCCAACCCAAGACAAGCACACACACATTGAATTAAATTGAAATATTCACGAAGACTCTCTCGGCTAAAGGGTATGAGGGTCATCTAGAAGGTCTAGGTCTACGAGTTATGTACAAAGATGAAATCTAGGGCAAGTGGGAGAAATGTAATGGGTATAATGATACCATTAATGGGTATAGTGATACCATTATACAATGGGTATAGTGATACCATCATACTATGGGTATAGTGATACCAATGGGTATAGTGATGACCTAGTTTAATGTATTTGTACATTGTACATGTTTTATACATGTATTTGTACACCCACTATTGAATAGATTGTTGTACATCCCACTAAACTAGAGTTTTAGTTCAAGTGGGAGTTTGTTGGGTTTTATGCCCTAAAACTCGTAGATAGTGAATGTAAACAAATTATATACTTGTATTTAATAAAGTGTTATTTAGTTTCTACAATAAAATGTTATTGTTAAATATTGCACTATTTGACCCTAATCCAATAAACTAGACATCCTAGGCTGTAATATGAGTCTTGAACTATATGTAGCGACATATGGGGATCATTGTTCAAGAAACAGCCTAAAAGGTCTATAGTATAGGGATAAGACTGGGTGCCTTATCCTGGCAACACTATGGATACGGCCCACTTTGTATTTGATACAAACGCTGCGATCCAACGCGTTCGTGTAGGAGACATGCGAGTGGGGGTATCCTATGCAATGAGTTTGCATAAGACCGGACCACGAAATAGTAACCACTAGTTATAACACCGTTAACTAGTTGGTTTTCTATTTCACTAGGATGACCTAGACAACTTAGTCTTAATCCTGAGTTGATTATGGACTCCTGCTCATGAGAGATTGTCCTTTGATTTGTATGGGTGAGAGTGGCCAATACGCCGACTCAATAAGCCTACCACTTTGGGGACAAGATCGAATGGGGAGCTGGGAACATAATCGTACAAGATGGAATTCACTCCTTCCCGACTTTAGGGAAGCAGATGAGTGTTCCCTTAAGTGGTTACTCCGAGTCTTGAACAAAGGGCCCTACCCTCTCAATGGCACGAGAGGGTTTTCTGTTTGATGGTTGGACCATAAACAGATTGTTCATTAGAGGAGAATTGGTACTTAAGGAAATAGAGGTGACCCAGGGGTAAAACGGTAATTTGACCCAGCTGGTGTTACGGACACTCGTGAAGGACTAACTAGTCGATATTGGTCTAAGTTCCGTGGACACAGAAAATATGTCTGCAGTGAGAAGAGTGCAACTGTGAGTCTATAGTGGAATGTACACACAGTTAACGAATATTGATTATTGTGGTTAATGAGTTTAACCAATTAATCTCACATCGTTGGAGCTTCTGATCTGCAGGTCCATAAGGTCCCACTGGTAGCTCGTAAAGTAATTTGAGGCAACTAAGTAATTAAATGTAAATTGAAAATGTTCAATTTACTAAGGGAAATAAATATAATATATATTGATATATTATTGTGAGAGAAATTAATATTTGAAGAAGTTCAAATATAAATTTATGGAAGATTGAAAGAGTTCAAATAATGAATTAATTAAATTAAGTCCTAAAATATGTTTGGGCAAAATTAATTAATTCAAGGCCGAAAATTAAATATGTGATATTTAATTGGTGGTTAATTAATTAAAGAATTCATTAACCATGAATTAATCAATTATGTAAATAATTAATCACTTAAGGAAGTGATTAATCATTTATGGGAATGATCTAATTACTTATGGAAGAAATTAGTCATTTATGGAAAAGATTAATCAATTGGGGAATTGATTGATCATGATTGATTAATTAAGGAATAAGATTGAATCAATTTTGGAAAAGATTGATTTAATTGAATATTTTATTCATGGCCTCTCTTCTATAAATAGAACACTAGACCTAATTGGTCATGACACTTGACACTCTTGAAAGACAGGACCTAGAATTCTCTCTAGCCTCCCTCTTAGAGAAAGACTCCCACAAGTCTTTGGCCTCCTAGACTTAGAGACATACCGGTGTAACCTCTGTGGTTATTGTGTCATTCAAAGAAGAAAATCCAGCAATCAAGAGGCGAGAAGGCTGCTGCGTTTTCGTTCGTTGGAGCGTTGTCGGTGAAGAACGGTCAAGTCTACAACGGAGGTTTGTAACGGTTCTTCCTCTTTTCGTTAGAAAAGTTTATAAAATAAATTTAGATTTATTCTAGCATGTTTAAACCGTTTTTACAGCGACTTTAAAGTTAGTTTAAAGTTTTGTTTGAGTTATCGTAACGGTATTTTAATGTTAATTAATATACGGCGTAAGGTCCAATCGATGCGCTTCCGCTGCGTGGGGACTTTTATTCCCTTCACAAAGTTCGTCCGAATGAGAGTTCTTTGGTGGTTTGGACTACACATGGTTCAAATTTACTTCCTTTAAGTTTTTTAGAGCTCGGAACCCAAATTTCGTCCCCATGAGAGTTTTTCATCTAGTTTTGACGAAGTTGGTGCAAACTTTGCTCCGTTTGAGTTTCTAGAGAGTTTGGAACTCAAAGTTCGTCCGAATGAGAGTTCTTTAGGTGGTTTGGACGACTCGTGGTCTAAACTTTACTTCCTTTAAGTTTTCGAGAGCTCGGAACCCAAAGTTCGTCCCAATGAGAGTTTTTCATCTAGTTTGGACGAAGGTGGTCCAAACTTTGCTCCGTTTGAGTTTCGAGAGAGTTTGGAACTCAAAGTTCGTCCGAATGAGAGTTCTTTAGGTGGTTTGGACGACTCGTGGTCCAAACTTTACTTCCTTTAAGTTTTCGAGAGCTCAGAACCCAAAGTTCGTCCCAATGAGAGTTTTTCATCTAGTTTGGACGAAGGTGGTCCAAACTTTGCTCCGTTTGAGTTTCGAGATAGTTTGGAACTCAAAGTTCGTCCGAATGAGAGTTCTTTAGGTGGTTGTTGGTACGGTACGATTTTCTGCAAGCGCACGGGTCGTCACAAGTAATATAAAACGGAAAGTATTCCGAGTATCGAATCCTCAGGGAGGCGAAGCGAAACTTAAGCAAATATTTAAAATTCTCTTGACCACTGAAAATACTTAGGTGAAATAATATTTAGGGACCACGTTCATGTAATAAAAAGAACTTAAATTCAAGACAATTAATGAAAACAAATTGATCAATCGAAAAAAGGTAAAATGCGGAGAAAGAGTTTTCTTTAAGTGGGAAGAGGGGTCTTGAAAATCGATGATTAGCTAAATAATTGCTATAATTATCCTATCTCATTGCCCAACTAATTATAATCCTAGAATCTCCGTTAATCACATAGGTTCTCCTGTCAGTTTCCCCTAATTGTAATTAATTCATTTTAACAACCTAAGTGTCTTTAGCGCCATTAAAAATCATTAATTATTACGCTCTGATTCATTTTAGGAATCTAAGTTTAATCAACTAATCCCGGTATTACAACGGGCAATTAAACTAGTTGCATGGATTATGATCTATCCTAATTTCTCTCCGTCGAGTTTCCATTAAGAATCGAATCATTACACAATTGGCCAGATTGAGTAAAGCATTAAGCACATCCATACAAATAATTAGGACATGGGCAAGAGACAAGAAAATATAACAATATTTCCACTATCATTTCATTTCAAGACCCCAAGTTGGGGTTTAGCTACACATAATATTCACAATAATTACAAGGGAAAGCATATTAAAGAGCATAAAAGGAAAGGAATTGACCGTCGAAAAACCCCTTGCTGACGCTTGGAGCCCCCGCTGACTACTCATTGAGCCTCTAAGATTGCTCCCAAAATTCCCTAAATTTTCCCACTAGAAGAATCCTCTCAAAAGGCTTAAAAGCCTTGAGAGGGGCTCCAAAAAAGGAGCCTAAGAGAGGAAAGAAAGGATGAATTGGTTGATGGTTTGATTGATGAGAAATGAGGCACCCAAGGGCGCCTATTTATAGGCCTGGAATAGGGGTAGCGTCGCGACGCTGCCTTGCTAAGCGTCGCGACGCTGTTGCGCACGCGGCTTGGGCAACAAGAAAGGGCAGCGTCGCGACGCTGCCTTGCTAAGGGTCTCGACGCTGTCCAGATTTTCAAGATTTTTCAACTTCCTTTTGGGCTGATTTTTGGGCCTTCTTCTTCATTTCTCTTGGTCTTTTCTTCATAGATGTCTTCTTTAGGCCTCCAATTGCATCAAGCTAGGATTTGGGCTATAATTACTTCAATTTTGGCTTTTTTTCTCCCAAAATCACTAACTTAGCTCCTAAGGACCAAATAACAAAATTCATTAAATATATTCATTAAAAACACGATTAAAGCACCAAAAAGCTTAATAAATTGAGACTAAAATAGCGACATTTCTGCTCGCTATGACACCCCCAAACTTAAGCTTTTGCTAGTCCCGAGCAAAATAAATTCTAAAGATGCATGAAATAGAATCGCTCAACCCTCAATGATTTTGGAATTCTTAGGATCGAATGGAAAACATGCAAGTGGAATAAGCAAGCACCACATACTCTTGAAGAAATCTTAAACTAGTTTGAACTTAAGATTAATGAATAGCATGCTCAAGACTTATTTATTGATTCTTTTACTAACCTAGATTAGTCTTATGGCTTTCTCCATTTGTTTTCCCCCTACACTGGCTAAGAGTCCCTAATACTTCGGAGTCCTTCTATCATCCAAAAAAAAGTAACTAGGGTGCCTGTTTTTCTTTTTTCATGGGGGAGCAGAATTCTCACATGATTTTTCTTTTTCTTTTCTTTTTCTTTTGCTCTTCCCCAAACTTGCATTTTGATATCTAATGGTACTAGCTTTCACACTACGGTGCAAGGACCCTTAACCCGAATTTTATTCTCTGGTTGGCCTAACTGATCACACCGCAGGTAGCTCTTTTTACCCCTAGGCTTTTTTTTTTTTTTTTTTTTTTTGAGCAAGCAAAAATTATTTTTCAACATATTTTCTTTTTCTCACATTTTCTTTTTGTTGCTTTTGCTTCTCTCTCAGTAGGCATAGCATTTTTTCCTACCTAGTTCTTTAGAGCAATCTAGCATGAACTTCCTGATATTAGAAACTAAGCCTATCGGGGTGACAACAACTTTGAAAACCATAATAAGAATCTAGATTTTCAAAGACGTCATTAGATAAGACTATTGCATGCTTTAGACATCAAAACTAAGTATCAAAAAAAATTTAAAATTTCACAATTTCTGTCGTGCTCCCAGATTCCACAACATATAAACCATTTTCTCCCAAAATTTCAAAAATCACATCCTTGGCTATCATGGCTAGCTATTCATGCATCCAACAGAATTTAAATATGCTCAACACAGCGGAAGCCTCCCCCCCAAACTTAAACTAAACATTGTCCCCAATGTTTTAAAACAGACAAGCATAAAGAGAGATACTGAGACTTCCCTGAGCTAGGAGCGCTTCATCCTTTTCCTTTGGATCCATGATAAATGGGAAATGCGGAATTTTGGGATTTGCTAAGGTGATCCTGCAAAACAAAATTGGATCACGAAGCAAAGAAAATTATTTACCGCAAAAACAACTAACTACTTTAATCCTTGGGTTACCTCCCAAGCAGCGCTTTCTTTAATGTCTTTAGCTAGACTAGGCTCGACACGCTTACGGAGGCTCAAAATAAAAATTTTCATCATCCTCCGAGCCCTGCAAGAAATCACGCACCGAATTGCATACTACAAACAGGGGAGAAAAAAAACTTTCCCCTGGCCCATCTTCACTAAAGAGATTCTTATAATAACATTTTAGAAAATAATCAGCCGCATCAAATCTCTTTTCTAAATCTCTATTTTCAAAACAATTGTTAACAGAGTCATCAAGCGTTATAATATCTACTGGTCTAGGATCTAGAGATGGCCTATCTATCATGCCAGTCCATTCATCAGAAAAAATATCTACATGCTCAGTAGATCCTTCAGACTCGGAATTAAAAAATGATTCAACTAAGCTATCACATGACTCATCATCAGAAGAATTAAAGAATTCAAGAATTTCAGGATCAGATTCTATACTATGCACAGATTCAAGTTCTTCTGGGTCAGATTCTATGCTATACACATCATCAGGACATGAAAAGAAAGTATTCACATTGTCAGGATTCATGCATTCAGGAATGTCAAGATCAGACTCAATAGATTCACTGTAATCATGGTCAGACTCAAAATTATCTATCGAGCAATCTTTTTTATGCCTTTTATGTTTATGCTCAATGTCAGACAATTCAATATCATCATCAAAATTATTCATTTCAGGCAATTCCAATTCATTTTCACCAGAAGGTAAATCATCAACTGCAGATCTTTCATTTTCACAAGCAGGCAAGTCTAATTCATTTTCAAAGTCAGGCAGATCCAAATCATTTTCAAACAGAGGATTACCCATATATGCATCATGATCAAAATTTACATTATCAATAAGCATTTTTCCTAAGCCTAGGCCAAGATTATAGTCTACCTATTCATCGTCATCAGTCAAGTATTCAGGCCCCACAGAAAAACATGTATGCAAGCTACAAACAGATTCATCTTGGCCAAAAATACTAAACACGACTTTTTCATCATCAATGTTCAAGGTAAGCTTACCTGTATGCACGCTAATCTCGGCCTTACCAGTGGCTAGGAAAGGTCTGCCTAAGATAATTGGCACTTCTTTGTCCTCCTTCATGTCTAGTACCACGAAATCTACAGGGAAGATGAATTTGTTGACTTTCACCAACATGTCCTCCACCACACCCATCGGGTGGGTAATCAATCTGTCAGTAAGCTGGAGAGTGACGTCAGTGTCTGTCATACCTGATAAACCAATCTTCCTGTATACAGAGTAGGGCATCAAATTTATACTTGCTCCTAAATCACATAAGGCCCTATCGAAGGATACTTCTCCTATGGTGCAGGGAACAGTAAAACTCTCTGGGTCTTTCTGCTTAGAGGGTATCCTACCAGAAATAATGGTACTGCTACTCTCAGATAAATTAAAAACTTCTTTTTTTAGATTTTTTTTTAGAAAGCATTTCCTTCATGAATTTTCCATAATTTGGCATATTATACAAAGCTTCTACCAATGGAATATTCACAGACAACTTTTTAAACATTTTTAAGAATTTTTGAAATTGTTCATCTAATTTGACATTCTTAAATCTTTGAGGAAAAGGTAACTCCCTGAAATCAAAGGTTGGACATTCGCCCCTCCGCTTAAGCGGGCTAATATGCGAACCTCTGTCATGGTGGTTGCATGGAACCACTTCTTCCTCAGTCAGCTTCTTATTGTCATTTTGCCTCTCATCTTCTTTTCTACCTGCACAGCTGTTAGAAAAATCACATTTTAATTCACTAGAGTTGGGAGGATGTTGGAACCTTTCAGAGGAGGCTTTTTGTGCCTCAGCCCCTTCATCTTCATCCCTTCTCTTTTCTTCTTTGATATGAACTCCACCAATAAAGAACTCCAATAGAGTTGAAGGTGTTGATTTCTATTATGTGTTTGAGCTTCAAGATGGAACACATTAAATGCACTCCGGGTTCATGAAAGTTGCATTTAATGCAAATCAAGCATCAATTGATGGAACTATACTTTAAGCTACTTCAAAGGGAAGCTTAATTAATTCATGGAATGTTACACACAAAATGAAGGTTGACCAAGACTTCAATTCTCGGATTTATGGAGTCCATCATGTAATTTTTCAGTTTTTTGAGTCTTTTCAATGTTACATAGGTTACTTTTGTTAGTGGCTCTTTAATACATTAAAGTTAGGAAGGTTACACACTTTAAGGTGACCTAGTGGCTGAATTTAGGTTATATTTTGGAGGCTATAAAAAGCCATCTTTAATGTAACACAAAAGGAAGATTTTGATGATGTTTCAATGAAATTGAGTCTTTTGAGCCTAAAGGCCATGAGCAACTTTCTTTGCATATCTTGTGTTTAGATTTGCATGTTAGGATCATTCAAGTAGCTTTGATCGAACTACTTGTGGAGTGATTCGAATCTCGAGTTTAGAAACGTGTTTTCTCTACTCTTGATCTTGATCATCAAGGTAAATCTGTTTCTATCTTCTTCCTTGGGATGAAATCATCTTGGTTTTGGGGTTTTTGATATTGAGTTCTATGGGTCTTGTTTGCTAGCAAGGTTTTTAGATCCAATCATCAAGGGTTTCACAACATTCTTCCTTTTTCTTCTCTGAACTGTCCTCCAGTCTTCTGCCACTTCTCAAAACCACCATCTTACACTGCTCTTTCGGGTTAGGCTCAGTATCGCTTGGAAATTTTCCCTTTTGAAGGGCATTTACTTCTGAAGCAATCGTACCTATCTGCACTTCCATATTCTTTAGAGCTGCGTCGTGGTTGTTTACTGATGTCTGGAGATTCACATTCAATATTCTTTGTTCCTTGATGAATAAAGCCACCATCTCCTCCAGATTATTTTTCTTTTCAGGAGTACTCGTTGATGCAAAACCTGGGGGTGGCTGCAAAACATTCTTCGTATTTGCATATGAGAAGTTCTCGTGATTGCGCAGACTGAGGTGGTAGAAGTTTGGTACTCCTTGAGTATATGATCTATTTCCTATGTATTGAACTTCTTCCACATCTTGACCTTCTTTCTTTGAATGACCTTCAGCTAAGGTAGAAATGGACTTAACCACCTCAGATGACGTCAATTTGTTTAGTGCATTGGTCAGAGATGCCAGTTGCGCTTTCAGTGAACTTGACTCATCCAATTCATATAATCCAGCCTTTTTTGTAACTGTTCCTCTCTCCGTCGGCCATTGATAACTTGTTGCCGCCATTTCCTCAAGCAGGTCTTTGGCTTCTGTCACTGTTTTTGAAAGAAAACTCCCTCCTACTGATGTGTCAAGGATTGTCTTTGTGGAGGGGTTTAATCCATTATAGAATAACTGTACCTGAAGCCAATCAGGATATCCGTATTGGGGGCATCGCCTAAGCATTTCCTTATATCTTTCCCACGCTTCGTATAACTTCTCCTCGTCAGGCTGTCTGAATGTTCCAATTTCAGTCTGGAGCTTGGTAGTCTTACCTGGAGGAAAAAATTTTGTCAGAAAAGCCTGGGCAAGCTCGTCCCAAGTACTGATGCTGCCTGTCTCGACTGATTCGAGCCAATCTTTTGCTTTATCCTGTAGGGAAAATGGAAACAGCCTCAATCTGATCGCGTCGGCCGGAACTCCATTCATCTTTACCGTCCCGCATATTTCTAGGAATGATCGCAGATGAGAGTGGGGGTCCTCGGAAGGATGTCCCTTGAACGAGTTATCGCGTGCCATCTGAATCAACCCTGTTTTTAGCTCAAAATTTGTAGCTTGGATGGGGGCGTAAACAATTCCAGAATTCTCGGTAGGAAGAACTGGCTGCAGAAAATCTCTAATTACCTTGGGAGCTTCTTCTTGGTGGGCCATCGTTTCTGGTAATCTTTTTTCTCTTCTAATGAATTTAAGAGTCCTGTTAATCTCAAGATCTAACGGAAACAAATCAACCACCTTGTTTCTTCGCATACAATGCTCCCAGATAAACAAAAAAAAAAAAAACCAAACAATAAAAGAAATGAAAATAAAATAATATTCACAAAATGATGAAAGAAAAAAAAATATTTACACCTAAATTACCATTTACCCTTTTCTTTTCGATGTCAAAAAAAAATTAATTTTTGCTTAAAAATCAAGCCTCCCCGGCAACGACGCCAAAAACTTGTTGGTACGGTACGATTTTCCGCAAGCGCATGAGTCGTCACAAGTAATATAAAACGGAAAGTATTCCGAGTATCGAATCCTCAGGGAGGTGAAGCGAAACTTAAGCAAATAATTAAAATTCTCTTGAGCACTGAAAATACTTAGGTGAAATAATATTTAGGGACCACGTTCATGTAATAAAAAGAACTTAAATTCAAGACAATTAATGAAAACAAATTGATCAATCGAAAAAAGGTAAAATGCGGAGAAAGAGTTTTCTTTAAGTGGGAAGAGGGGTCTTGAAAATCGATGATTAGCTAAATAATTGCTATAATTATCCTATCTCATTGCCCAACTAATTATAATCCTAGAATCTCCGTTAATCACATAGGTTCTCCTGTCGGTTTTCCCTAATTGTAGTTAATTCATTTAAACAACCTAAGTGTCCTTAGCGCCATTAAAAATCATTAATTATTACGCTCTGATTCATTTTAGGAATCTAAGTTTAATCAACTAATCCCGGTGTCACAACGGGCAATTAAACTACTTGCATGGATTATGATCTATCCTAATTTCTCTCCGTCGAGTTTCCATTAAGAATCGAATCATTACACAATTGGCCAGATTGAGTAAAGCATTAAGCACATCCATACAAATAATTAGGACATGGGCAAGAGACAAGAAATTATAACAATATTTCCACTATCATTTCATTTCAAGACCCCAAGTTGGGGTTTAGCTACACATAATATTCACAATAATTACAAGGGAAAGCATATTAAAGAGCATAAAAGGAAAGGAATTGACCGTCGAAAAACCCCTTGCTGACGCTTGGAGCCCCCGCTGACTACTCCTTGAGCCTCTAAGATTGCTCCCAAAATTCCCAAAATTTTCCCACTAGAAGAATCCTCTCAAAAGGCTTAAAAGCCTTGAGAGGGGCTCCAAAAAAGGAGCCTAAGAGAGGAAAGAAAGGATGAATTGGTTGATGATTTGATTGATGAGAAATGAGGCACCCAAGGGCGCCTATTTATAGGCCTGGAATAGGGGTAGCGTCGCGACGCTGCCTTGCTAAGCGTCGCGACGCTGCTGCGCACGCGGCTTGGGCAACAAGAAAGGGCAGCGTCGCGACGCTGTCCAGATTTTCAAGATTTTTCAACTTCCTTTTGGGCTGATTTTTGGGCCTTCTTCTTCATTTCTCTTGGTCTTTTCTTCATAGATGTTTTCTTCATAGATGTCTTCATTTCGTCCGAATGAGAGTTCTTTAGGTGGATTGGACGACACATGGTCCAAACTTTACTTCCTTTAAGTTTTGGAGAGCTCGGAACCCAAAGATCGTCCCAATGAGTGTTTTTCATCTAGTTTTGACGAAGTTGGTCCAAACTTTGCTCCGTTTGAGTTGCGAGAGAGTTTGGAACTCAAAGTTCGTCCGAATGAGAGTTCTTTAGGTGGTTTGGACGACACATGGTCAAAAATTTACTTCCATTAAGTTTTGGAGAGCTCGGAACCCAAAGTTCGTCCCAATGATATTTTTTTTTTGCAACGGTAAATATATACAAAGCAAAAAACTTGAGGACCTCACAGCCCGAGGTCAAGGAAAAAAGAACGAAAGCTCACAACCCGAGCCAAGGGAAACAAAGAAACACTCCGAAACAGGGACAAAAAACGAAGCTCACAGCTCGAGCCAAGCAAAAACAAAGAAAGAAAAGCAAACCATGGCGCATCAAGTAAACATGCTCCAGGGAGACACCCCAGGCAGGAGAGAAGACACACTGCCTAGCCAGGAGGCACACCGATCGAAAATATCAGCCTGAACCACATGTAAAACAGACTGAGGAGAGCGAGGACCCGAACCATGGAGACGCAGATTCCTCTCCCTCCAAATATGATAAATCGAGGCACACCAGGCAACCCCCGACACTCGGCGGCTACGACGCTTGCCACCACTAAACTGGCAGATCCAAGACAACTCAGTGTCCCATGAGGCAATCCTATGAGAACAGGCACCCCAACTCAAGATCCCACCCCACACAACCTGGCTGAAAGGGCACTCAAAAAACAAATGATCTCGAGACTCAGGGGCACCAAAACACAAAAGACAATCAGTGGGCTCGAAGAATCCCACCTATGCAATCGGTCCCTCGTATAGAGCCTATCCAGCACCCCAAGCCAAGAAATAAAAGAGTGTTTAGAGATATTACCCCCAAACCATAACAAGCGAAACCAAGGAACAACCGCAGAACGAACCCTAATAGCCTCCCACGCACTGGAGACAGAGAAACCCCCAGACCTACTTGGGAGCCAAACCACACTATCCTCCCTAGCAAGAAACGGTCGAACCCCTTGAACTGAAGGCAACAGAAGCAATAGCTCAAGCGATACACTAGGCCAACGCCAAGACCCATCAGGCAAGAGGAAATCAGACACTGGAGCATACAACGAGCTAGCAGCATAATAAATAACCCTCTCAGAAAAACGAGGAATAATAGAGCCCTCAGGCAACCACGGATCCACCCACGTAAGATATCTTCGACCATCACCAATGCGAAAACGAATGAGTGATCGAAATTGATCCCGAAGACTAAGAATAGCTCTCCAACACCAAGACCACCGCGAGGAGGGCTGCACAGTCCACAAAGATTGGCCGCACAACCCAATGAGAGTTTTTCCTCTAGTTTTCACGAAGTTGGTCCAAACTTTCTCCGTTTGACTTTCGAGAGAGTTTGGAACTCAAAGTTCGCCCGAATGAGAGTTCTTTAGGTGGTTTGGACGACACATGGTCCAAACTTTACTTCCTGTAAGTTTTCGAGAGCTCGGAACCCAAAGTTTGTCCCAATGAGAGTTTTTCATCTATTTTGGACGAATTTGGTCCAAACTTTGCTCCGTTTGAGTTTCGAGAGAATTTAGAACACAAAGTTCGTCCGAATGAGAGTTCTTTAGGAGGTTTCGACGACACATAGTCCAAACTTTACTTCCTCTAAGTTTTTTAGAGCTCGGAACCCAAAGTTCGTCCCAATGAGAGTTTTTCATCTAGTTTTGACGAAGTTTGTCCAAACTTTGCTCTGTTTGAGTTTCGAGAGAGTTTGGAACTCAAAGTTCATCCGAATGAGAGTTCTTTAGGTGGTTTGGACGACACATGGTCCAAACTTTACTTCCTTTAAGTTTTTTAGAGCTCGGAACCCAAAGTTCCCCCCAATGAGAGTTTTTCATCTAGTTTGGATGAAGTTGGTCCAAACTTTGCTCCGTTTGTGTTTCGAGAGAGTTTGGAACTCAAAGTTCATCCGAATGAGAGTTCTTTAGGTGGTTTGGACGACACATGGTCCAAACTTTACTTTCTTTAAGTTTTTTAGAGCTCGGAACCCAAAGTTCCCCCCAATGAGAGTTTTTCATCTAGTTTTGACGAAGTTGGTCCAAACTTTGCTCCGTTTGGGTTTCGAGATAGTTTGGAACTCAACGTTCGTCCGAATGAGAGTTCTTTAGGTGGTTTGGACGACACATGGTCCAAACTTTACTTCCTTTAAGTGTTTTAGAGCTCGGAACCCAGAGTTCGCCCCAATGAGAGTTTTTCATCTAGTTTGGACTAAGTTGGTCCAAACTTTGCTCCGTTTGAGTTTCGAGAGAGTTTGGAACTCAAAGTCCGTCCAAATGAGAGTTCTTTAGGTCGTTTGGACTACACATGGTCCAAACTTTACTTCCTTTAAGTTTTCGAGAGCTCGGTACCCAAAGTTCGTCCCACTGAGTTTTTCATCTAGTTTGGACGAAGTTGGTCCAAACTTTGCTCCGTTTGAGTTTCGAGAGAGTTTGGAACTCAAAGTTCGTCCGGATGAGAGTTCTTTTGGTGGTTTGGACGACACATGGTCCAAACTTACCTTCCTTTAATTTTTTTAGGGCTCGGAACCCAAAGTTCCCCCCATTGAGAATTTTTCATCTAGTTTGGACGGAGTTGGTCCAAACTTTGCTCCGTTTGAGTTTCGAGAGCGTTTGGAACTCAAAGTTCGTCCGAATGAGAGTTCTTTAGGTCGTTTGGACGACACCTGGTCCAAACTTTACTTCCTTTAAGTTTTCGAGAGCTCGGTACCCAAAGTTCGTCCCACTGAGAGTTTTTCATCTAGTTTGGACGAAGTTGCTCCAAACTTTGCTCCGTTTGAGTTTCGAGAGAGTTTGGAACTCAAAGTTCGTCCGAATGAGAGTTCTTTTGGTGGTTTGGACGGCACATGGTCCAAACTTACCTTCCTTTAATTTTTTTAGGGCTCGAAACCCAAAGTTCCCCCCATTGAGAGTTTTTCATCTAGTTTGGACGAGGTTGGTCCAAACTTTGCTCCGTTTGAGTTTCGAGAGCGTTTGGATCTCAAAGTTCGTCCGAATGAGAGTTCTTTAGGTTGTTTGGACGACACATGTTCCAAACTTTACTTCCTTTAAGTTTTCGGGAGCTCGGAACCCAAAGATCTTCCACATGAGACTTTTTCATCTAGTTTTGACGAAGTTGGTCCAAACTTTGCTCCGTTTGAGTTTCGAGAGAGTTTGGAACTCAAAGTTCGTCCGAATTAGAGTTCTTTAGGTGGTTTGGACGACACATGGTCCAAACTTTACTTCCTTTAAGTGTTTTAGAGCTCGGAACCCAGAGTTCGCCCCAATGAGAGTTTTTCATCTAGTTTGGACAAAGTTGGTCAAAACTTTGCTCCGTCGGAGTTTCGAGAGAATTTAGAACTCAAAGTTTGTCCGAATGAGAGTTCTTTAGGAGGTTTGGACGACACATGGTCCAAACTTTACTTTCTTTAAGTTTTTTAGAGCTCAGAACCCAAAGTTCGTCCCAATGAGAGTTTTTCATTTAGTTTGGACGAAGTTGGTCCAAACTTTTCTCCTTTTGAGTTTCGGGAGATTTTGGAACTCAATGTTCGTCCGAATGAGAGTTCTTTAGGTGGTTTGGACGACACATGGTCCAAACTTTTTCTTCCTTTAAGTTTTCGAGAGCTCGGAACCCAAAGTTCGTTCCAATGAGAGTTTTTCATCTAGTTTGGAGGAAGTCGGTCCAAACTTTGCTTCGTTTGAGTTTCGAGAGAATTTAGAACTCAAAGTTCATCCCAATGAGAGTTCTTTAGGTGGTTTGGACGACACATGGTCCAAACTTTACTTCCTTTAAGTTTTCGAGAGCTCAGAACCCAAAGTTCGTCCCAATGAGAGTTTTTCATCTAGTTTTCAAGAAGTTGGTCCAAACTTTGCTCCGTTTGAGTTTCGAGAGAGTTTGGAACTCAAAGTTCGTCCGAATGAGAGTTCTTTAGGTGCTTTGGACGACACATGGTCCAAACTTTACTTCATTTGAGTTTTGAGAGAGTTTGGAACTCAAAGATCGTCCGAATGAGAGTTCTTTAGGTGGTTTGGACGACACATGGTCAAAACTTTACTTCCTTTAAGTTTTCGAGCGCTCGGAACCCAAAGTTCATCCCAATGAGAGTTTTTCATCTAGTTTGGATGAAGTCGGTCCAAACTTTGCTCTGTTTGAGTTTCGAGAGAATTTAGAACTCATAGTTCGTCCGAGTGAGAGTTCTTTAGAAGGTTTGGACGACACATGCTCCAAACTTTACTTCCATTAAGTTTTTTAGAGCTCGGAACCCAAAGTTCTTCCCAATGAGAGTTTTTCATCTAGTTTGGACGAAGTTTGTCCAGACTTTGCTCTATCTGAGTTTTGAGAGAATTTAGAACTCAAAGTTCGTCCGAATGAGAGTTCTTTAAGTGGTTTGGACGACACATCGTCCAAACTTTACTTCCTTTAAGTTTTCGATAGCTCGGAACCCAAAGTTCGTCCCAATGAGAGTTTTTCATCTAGTTTTCAAGAAGTTGGTCCAAACTTTGCTCAGTTTGAGTTTTGAGAGAGTTTGGAACTCAAAGTTCGTCCGAATGAGAGTTCTTTAGGTGGTTTGGACGACACATGGTTCAAACTTTACTTCCTTTAAGTTTTCGAGAGCTCGGAACCCAAAGTTCGTCCCAATGAGAGTTTTTCATCTAGTTTATACGAAGTTGGTCCAAACTTTTCTCCGTTTGAGTTTCGAGAGAGTTTGGAACTCAAAGTTTGTCCGAATGAGAGTTCTTTAGGTGGTTTGGACGACACATGGTCGAAACTTTACTTCCTTTATGTTTTGGAGAGCTCGGAACCCAAAGATCGTCCCAATGAGAGTTTTTCATCTAGTTTTTACGAAGTTGGTCCAAACTTTGCTCCGTTTGAGTTTCGAAAGAGTTTCGAACTCAAAGTTCGTCCGAATGAGAGTTCTTTAGGTGGTTTGGACGACACATGGTCCAAACTTTACTTCCTTTAAGTTTTGGAGAGCTCGGAACCCAAAGATCATACCAATGAGAGTTTTTCATCTAGTTTTCACGAAGTTGGTCCAAACTTTTCTCCGTTTGAGTTTCGAGAGAGTTTGGAACTCAAAGTTCCTCCGGATGAGAGTTCTTTAGGTGGTTTGGACGACACATGGTCCAAACTTTACTTCCTTTAAGTTTTCGAGATCTCGGAACTTAAAGTTCGTCCCAATGAGAGTTTTTTCATCTAGTTTTGACGAAGTTGATCCAAACTTTGCTCCGTTTGAGTTTCGAGAGAGTTTGGAACTCAAAGTTCATCCGAATGAGAGTTCTTTAGGTGCTTTGGACGACACATGGTCCAAAGTTTACTTCGTTTGAGTTTCGAGAGAGTTTGGAACTCAAAGTTCGTCCGAATGAGAGTTCCTTAGGTGGTTTGGACGACACGTCGTCCAAACTTTACTTCCTTTAAGTTTTCGCGAGCTCGGAACCCAAAGTTCGTCCCAATGAGAGTTTTTCATCTAGTTTGGATGAAGTCGGTCCAAACTTTGCTCCGTTTGAGTTTCGAAAGAATTTAGAACTCAAAGTTCGTCCGAATGAGAGTTCTTTAGGTGGTTTGGACGACACATGGTCCAAACTTTACTTCCTTTAAGTTTTCGAGAGCTCGGAACCTAAAGTTCGTCCCAATGAGAGTTTTTCATCTAGTTTTCAAGAAGTTGGTCCAAACTTTGCTCCGTTTGAGTTTCGAGAGAGTTTGGAACTCAAAGTTCATCCGAATGAGAGTTCTTTAGGTGCTTTGGACGACACATGGTCCAAACTTTACTTCGTTTGAGTTTCGAGAGAGTTTGGAACTCAAAGTTCGTCCGAATGAGAGTTCTTTAGGTGGTTTGGACAACACATGGTCCAAACTTTACTTCCTTTAAGTTTTCGAGAGCTCGGAACCCAAAGTTGTCCCAATGAGAGTTTTTCATCTAATTTGGATGATGTTGGTCCAAACTTTGCTCCGTTTGAGTTTCGATAGAGTTTGGAACTAAAAGTTCGTCCGAATGAGAGTTCTTTAGGTGGTTTGGATGACACATGGTCCAAACTTTACTTCCTTTAAGTTTTCGAGAGCTCGGAACCCAAAGTTCATCCCAATGAATGTTTTTCATCAAGTTTTGACGAAGTTGGTCCAAACTTTGCTCCGTTTGAGTTTCGAGAGAATTTAGAACTCAAAGTTCGTCCGAATAAGAGTTCATTAGTTGGTTTGGACGACACATGGTCCAAACTTTATTTCCTTTAAGTTTTCGAGAGCTCGGAACCTAAAGTTCGTCCCAATGAGAGTTTTTCATCTAGTTTTGACGAAGTTGGTCCAAACTTTGCTCCGTTTGAGTTTCGAGAGAGTTTAGAACTCAAAGTTCGTTCGAATGAGAGTTCCTTAGGTGGTTTGGACGACACATGGTCCAAACTTTACTTCCATTAAGTTTTCGAGATCTCGGAACCCAAAGTTCGTCCCAATGAGAGTTTTCATCTAGTTTTGACGAAGTTGGTCCAAACTTTGCTCCGTTTGAGTTTCGATAGAGTTTGGAACTCAAAGTTCGCCTAATGAGAGTTCATTAGTTGGTTTGGATGACACATGGTCCAAACTTTACTTCCTTTAAGTTTTCGAGAGCTCGGAACCCAAAGTTCGTCCCAATGAATGTTTTTCATCAAGTTTTGACGAAGTTGGTCCAAACTTTGCTCCGTTTGAGTTTCGAGAGAATTTAGAACTCAAAGTTCGTCCCAATGAGAGTTCATTAGTTGGTTTGGACGACACATGGTCCAAACTTTATTTCCTTTAAGTTTTCGAGAGCTTGGAACCTAAAGTTCGTCCCAATGACAGTGTTTCATCTAGTTTTGACGAAGTTGGTCCAAACTTTGCTCCGTTTGAGTTTCGAGAGAGTTTGGAACTCAAAGTTCGTCCGAATGAGAGTTCTTTAGGTGGTTTGGACGACACATGGTCCAAACTTTACTTCCTTAAAGTTTTCGAGAGCTCGGAACCCAAAGTTCGTCCCAATGAATGTTTTTTATCTAGTTTTGACGAAGTTGGCCCAAACTTTGCTCCGTTTGAGTTTCGAGAGAATTTAGAACTCAAAGTTCGTCCGAATGAGAGTTCATTAGTTGGTTTGGACGACACATGGTCCAAACTTTATTTCCTTTAAGTTTTCGAGAGCTCGGAACCTAAAGTTCGTCCCAATGAGAGTTTTTCATCTAGTTTTGACGAAGTTGGTCCAAACTTTGCTCCGTTTGAGTTTCGAGAGAGTTTAGAACTCAAAGTTCGTTCGAATGAGAGTTCCTTAGGTGGTTTGGACGACACATGGTCCAAACTTTACTTCCTTTAAGTTTTCGAGATCTCGGAACCCAAAGTTCGTCCCAATGAGAGTTTTCATCTAGTTTTGACGAAGTTGGTCCAAACTTTGCTCCGTTTGAGTTTCGAGAGAATTTAGAACTCAAAGTTCGCCTAATGAGAGTTCATTAGTTGGTTTGGACGACACATGGTCCAAACTTTATTTCCTTTAAGTTTTTGAGAGCTCGGAACCCAAAGTTCTTCCCAATGAGAATTTTTCATCTATTTTGGACGAAGTTGGTCAAAACTTTGCTCCGTCGGAGTTTCGAGAGAATTTAGAACTCAAAGTTTGTCCGAATGAGAGTTGTTTAGGAGGTTTGGACGACACATGGTCCAAACTTTACTTTCTTTAAGTTTTTTAGAGCTCGGAACCCAAAGTTCGTTCCAATGAGTGTTTTTCATTTAGTTTGGACGAAGTTGGTCCAAACTTTGCTCCGTTTTAGTTTCGGGAGATTTTGGAACTCAAAGTTCGTCCGAATGAGAGTTCTTTAGGTGGTTTGGACGACACATGGTCCAAACTTTACTTCCTTTAAGTTTTCGAGAGCTCGGAACCCGAAGTTCGTCCCAATGAGAGTTTTTCATCTAGTTTGGATGAAGTCGGTCCAAACTTTCCTCCATTTGAGTTTCGAGAGAATTTAGAACTCAAAGTGTTGGGTTTTATGCCCTAAAACTCGTAGATAGTGAATGTAACCGTTGACCGGATATTAATGAAATAATATTGATATATTTTTCCATTAATTGTTATTAGTTATTTTACATATGTCTTTGCCTAATAATAACCCTAATCCAATAAACTAGACATCCAAGGCTGTAATATGAGTCTTGAACTATATGTAGCGACATATGGGATCATTGTTCAAGAAACAACCTAAAGGGTCTATAGTATAGGGATAAGACTGGGTGCCTTATCCTGGTGACACTATGGATACGACCCACTTTGTATTTGATACAAACGTTGCGATCCAACGCGTTCGTGTAGGAGACATGCGAGTGGGGGTATCCTATGCAATGAGTTTGCATAAGACCGGACTGCGAAATAGTAACCACTGGTTATAACACCGTTAACTAGTTGGTTTTCTATTTCACTAGGACGACCTAGACAACTTAGTCTTAATCCTGAGTTGATTATGGACTCCTGCTCATGAGAGATTGTCCTTTGATTTGTATGGGTGAGAGTGGCCAATACGCCGACTCAATAAGCCTACCACTTTGGGGACAAGACCGAATGGGGAGCTGGGAACATAATCGTACAAGATGGAATTCACTCCTTCCTGACTTTAGGGAAGCAGATGAGTGTTCCCTTAAGTGGTTACTCCGAGTCTTGAACAAAGGGCCCTACCCTCTCAATGGCACGAGAGGATTTTCTGTTTGATGGTTGGACCACCAACAGGTTGTTCATTAGAGGAGAATTGGTACTTAAGGAAATAGAGGTAACCCATGGGTAAAACGGTAATTTGACCCAGCTGGTGTTACGGACACTCGTGAAGGACTAACTAGTCGATATTGGTCTAAATCCGTGGACACAGAAAATATGTTTGCAGTGAGAAGAGTGCAACTGTGAGTCTATAGTGGAATGTACACACAGTTAACGAATATTGATTAATGTGGTTAATGAGTTTGACCAATTAATCTCACATCGTTGGAGCTTCTGATCTGCAGGTCTATTAGGTCCCACTGGTAGCTCGTAAAGTAATTTGAGGCAACTAAGTAATAAAAGTAAATTGAAAATGTTCAATTTATTAAGGGAAACAAATATAATATATATTGATATATTATTATGAGAGAAATTAATATTTGAAAAGTTCAAATATAAATTTATGGAAGTTTGAAAGAGTTCAAAATAATGAATTAATTAATTTGAGGCCTAAAATGTGTTTGGGCAAATTAATTAATTCAAGGCCGGGAATGAAATATGTGATATTTAATTGGTGGTTAATTAATTAAAGAATTCATTAACCAGGAATTAATAAATTATGGAAATAGTTAATCACTTAAGGAAGTGATTAATCATTTATGGAAATGATCTAATCACTTATGGAAGTAATTAGTCATTTGTGGAAAAGATTAATCAATTATGGAATTGATTGATCATGATTGATTAATTAAGGAATAAGATTGAATCAATTATGGAAAAGATTGATTTAATTGAATATTTTATTCATGGTCTCTCTTCTATAAATAGAACACTAGACCTAATTGGTCATGACACTTGACACTCTTGAAAGACAAGACCTAGAATACTCTCTAGCCTCCCTCTTAGAGAAAGACTCCCACAAATCATTTGCCTCCTAGACTCAGAGACATACCGGTGTAACCTCTGTGGTGATTGTGTCAATCAAAGAAGAATTTCCAGCGAAGAAAACCTTAAAGCGGCTGCTGCGTTTTCGTTCGTGGAGCGTCGTTGGCGAAGAACGGTCAAGTCTACAACGGAGGTTTGTAATGGTTCTTCCCATTTTCTTTAGAAAAGTTTTAAAAATAAATTTAGATTTATAAGCATGTTTAAACCGATTTTACAGCGGCTTTAAAGGTTGTTTAAAGTTTTGTTTGAGTTATCGTAACAGTATTTTAATGTTAATTAATATACGGCGTAAGGTCCAATCGATGCGCTTCCGCTGCGTGGGGACTTTTATTCCCTTCACAAAGTTCGTCCGAATGAGAGTTCTTTAGAAGTTTTGGACGACACATGGTCCAAACTTTACTTCCTTTAAGTTTTTGAGAGCTCGGAACCCAAAGTTCTTCCCAATGAGAGTTTTTCATCTAGTTTGGACGAAGTTTATTCAAACTTTGCTCTGTCTGAGTTTCGAGAGAATTTAGAACTCAAAGTTTGTCCGAATGAGAGTTCTTTAGGAGGTTTGGACGACACATGGTCCAAACTTTACTTTCTTTAAGTTTTTTAGAGCTCGGAACCAAAAGTTCGTCCCAATGAGTGTTTTTCATTTAGTTTTAACGAAATTGGTCCAAGCTTTGTTCCGTTTGAGTTTCAAGAGAGTTTGAAACTCAAAGTTCGTCCGAATGAGAGTTCTTTAGGTGGTTTGGACGACACATGGTCCAAACTTTAATTCCTTTCAGTTTTCGAGAGCTCATAACCCAAAGTTCGTCCGATTGAGAGTTTTTCATCTAGTTTTGACGAAGTTGGTCCAAACTTTGCTCCGTTTGAGTTTCGAGAGATTTTGGAACTGAAAGTTCGTCTGAATGAGAGTTCTTTAGGTGGTTTGGACGACATATGGTCCAAACTTTACTTCCTTTAAGTTTTCGAGTGCTCGGAACCCAAAGTTCATCCCTACGAGAGTTTTTCATCTAGTTTGGACGAAGTTGGTCCAAACTTTGCCCCGTTTGAGTTTCGAGAGAATTTAGAACTCAAAGTTCGTCCGAATGAGAGTTCTTTAGGAGGTTTGCACGACACATGGTCCAAATTTTACTCCGTTTAAGATTTCGAGAGCTCGGAACCCAAAGTTCGTCCCAATGAGAGTTTTTCATCTAGTTTTGACGAAGTTGGTCCAAACTTTGCTCCGTTTGAGTTTCGAGAGAATTTAGAACTCAAAGTTCGTCCGAATTAGAGTTCTTTGGGAGGTTTGGACGACACATGGTCCAAACTTTACTTTCTTTCAGTTTTTTAGACCTCGGAACCCAAAGTTCGTCCCAATGAGAGTTTTTTCATTTAGTTTTGACGAAGTTGGTCCAAGCTTTGTTCCGTTTGAGTTTCGAGAGAGTTTGGAACTCAAAGTTCGTCCGAATGAGAGTTCTTTAGGTGGTTTGGACGACATATGGTCCAAACTTTACTTCCTTTAAGATTTCGAGAGCTCGGAACCCAAAGTTCATCCCAACGAGAGTTTTTCATCTAGTTTGGACGAAGTTGGTCCAAACTTTGCTCCGTTTGAGTTTCGAGAGAATTTAGAACTCAAAGTTCGTCCGAATGATAGTTCATTAGGAGGTTTGCACGACACATGGTCCAAATTTTACTCCGTTTAAGTTTTCGAGAGCAAGGAACCCAAAGTTCGTCCCAATGAGAGTTTTTCATCTAGTTTTGACGAATTTGGTCCAAACTTTGCTCCGTTTGAGTTTCGGGAGAATTTAGAACTCAAAGTTCGTCCGAATGAGAGTTCTTTGAGAGGTTTGGACGACACATGGTCCAAACTTTACTTCCTTTAAGTTTTTGAGAGCTCGGAACCCAAAGTTCTTCTCAATGAGAGTTTTTCATCTAGTTTGGACGAAGTTTGTCCAAACTTTGCTCTGTCTGAGTTTCGAGAGAATTTAGAACTCAAAGTTTGTCCGAATGAGAGTTCTTTAGGAGGTTTGGACGACACATGGTCCAAACTTTACTTTCTTTAAGTTTTTTAGAGCTCGGAACCCAAAGTTCGTCCCAATGAGAGTTTTTCATTTAGTTTTGACGAAGTTGGTCCAAGCTTTGTTCCGTTTGAGTTTCGAGAGATTTTGGAACTGAAAGTTCGTCCGAATGAGAGTTCTTTAGGTGGTTTGGACGACATATGGTCCAAACTTTACTTCCTTTAAGTTTTCGAGAGCTCGGAACCCAAAGTTCATCCCTACGAGAGTTTTTCATCTAGTTTGGACGAAGTTGGTCCAAACTTTGCTCCGTTTGAGTTTCGAGAGAATTTAGAACTCAAAGTTCGTCCGAATGAGAGTTCTTTAGGAGGTTTGCACGACACATGGTCCAAATTTTACTCCGTTTAAGTTTTCGAGAGCTCGGAACCCAAAGTTCTTCCCAATGAGAGTTTTTCATCTAGTTTTGACGAAGTTGGTCCAAACTTTGCTCCGTTTGAGTTTCGAGAGAATTTAGAACTCAAAGTTCGTCCGAATTAGAGTTCTTTGGGAGGTTTGGACGACACATGGTCCAAACTTTACTTTCTTTCAGTTTTTTAGACCTCGGAACCCAAAGTTCGTCCCAATGAGAGTTTTTCATTTAGTTTTGACGAAGTTGGTCCAAGCTTTGTTCCGTTTGAGTTTCGAGAGATTTTGGAACTCAAAGTTCGTCCGAATGAGAGTTCTTTAGGTGGTTTGGACGACATATGGTCCAAACTTTACTTCCTTTAAGTTTTCGAGAGCTCGGAACCCAAAGTTCATCTCTACGAGAGTTTTTCATCTAGTTTGGACGAAGTTCGTCCAAACTTTGCTCCGTTTGAGTTTCGAGAGAATTTAGAACTCAAAGTTCGTCCGAATGAGAGTTCTTTAAGAGGTTTGCACGACATATGGTCCAAATTTTACTCCGTTTAAGTTTTCGAGAGCTCAGAAACCATAGTTCGCCCCAAGGAGAGTTTTTCATTTAGTTTGGACGAAGTTGGTCAAAACTTTTCTCCGTTTGAGTTTCGGGAGATTTTGGAACTCAAAGTTCGTCCGAATGAGAGTTCTTTAGGTGGTTTGGACGACACATGGTCCAAACTTTACTTCCTTTAAGTTTTGGAGAGCTCGGAACCCAAAGTTCCTCCCAATGAGAGTTTTTCATCTAGTTTGGATGAAGTCGGTCCAAACTTTGCTCCGTTTGAGTTTGGAGAGATTTTGGAACTCAAAGTTTGTCCGAATGAGAGTTCATTAGGTGGTTTGGACGACACATGGTCCAAACTTTACTTCCTTTAAGTTTTCGAGAGCTCGGAACCTAAAGTTCGTCCCAATGAGAGTTTTTCATCTAGTTTTGACGAAGTTGGTCCAAGCTTTGCTCCGTTTGAGTTTCGAGAGAGTTTGGAACTCAAAGTTCATCGGAATGAGAGTTCTTTAGGAGGTTTCGACGACTTGGTCCAAACTTTACTTCCTTTAAGTTTTTTAGAGCTCGGAACCCAAAGTTCTTCCCAATGAGAGTTTTTCGTCTAGTTTTGACGAAGTTGGTCCAAACTTTGCTCCGTTTGAGTTTCGAGAGAGTTTGGAACTCAAAGTTCATCCGAATGAGAGTTCTTTAGGAGGTTTCGACGACTTGGTCCAAACTTTACTTCCTTTAAGTTTTTTAGAGCTCGGAACCCAAAGTTCTTCCCAATGAGAGTTTTTCGTCTAGTTTTGACGAAGTTGGTCCAAACTTTGCTCCGTTTGAGTTTCGAGAGAGTTTGGAACTCAAGTTCGTCCGAATGAGAGTTCTTTAGGTGGTTTGGACGTCACATGGTCCAAATTTTACTTCCTTTAAGTTTTCGAGAACTCGGAACCCAAAGTTCGTCCCAATGAGAGTTTTTCATCTCGTATGGACGAATTTGGTCCAAACTTTGCTCCGTTTGAGTTTCGAGAGAATTTAGAACTCAAAGTTCGTCCGAAAGAGAGTTCTTTAGGAGGTTTGGACGAAGTTGGTCCAAACTGTGCTCCGTTTTAGTTTCGAGAGAGTTTAGAACTCAAAGTTCGTCAAAATGAGAGTTCATTAGGTGGTTTGGACGACACATGGTCCAAACTTTACTTCCTTTATGTTTTCGAGAGCTCGGAACCGAAAGTTCGTCCCAATGAGAGTTTTACATCTAGTATATACGAAGTTGGTCCAAACATTGCTCCATTTGAGTTTTATGAGAGTTTGGAACTCAAAGTTCGTCCGAATGAGAGTTCTTTAGGTTGTTTGGACGACACATGGTCCAAACTTTACTTCCTTTAAGTTTTGGAGAGCTCGGAACCCAAAGTTCGTCCCAATGAGAGTTTTTCATCTAGTTTTGACGAAGTTGGTCCAAACTTTGCTTCGTTTGAGTTTCGAGAGAGTTTGGAACTCAATGTTCGTCCGAATGAGAGTTCTTTAGGTGGTTTGGACGACACATGGTCCAAACTTTACTTCCTTTAAGTTTTGGAGAGCTCGGAATCCAAAGTTCGTCCCAATGAGAGTTTTTCATCTAGTTTTGACGAAGTTGGTCCAAACTTTGCTCCGTTTGAGTTTCGAGAGAGTTTGGAACTCAAAGTTCGTCCGAATGAGAGTTCTTAAGGTGGTTTGGACGACACATGGTCAAAACTTTACTTCCTTTAAGTTGTTTAGAGCTCGGAACCCAAAGTTCGTCCCAATGAGAGCTTTTCATCTAGTATGGACGAATTTGGTCCAAACTTTGCTCCGTTTGAGTTTCGAGAGAGTTTAGAACTCAAAGTTCGTCCGAATGAGAGTTCATTAGGTGGTTTGGACGACACATGGTCAAAACTTTACTTCCTTTAAGTTTTTTAGAGCTCGGAACCCAAAGTTTGTCCCAATGAGAGTTTTTCATCTAGTTTGGACGAAGTTGGTCCAAACTTCTTTCGTTTTAGTTTCGAGAGAGTTTGGAACTCAAAGTTCGTCCAAATTAGAGTTCTTTAGGTGGTTTTGACGACACATGGTCCAAACTTTACTTCCTTTAAGTTTTCGAGAGCTCGGAACCGAAAGTTCGTCCCAATGAGAGTTTTTGATCTAGTTTTGACGAAGTTGGTCCAAACTTTGCTCCGTTTGAGTTTCCAGGGAGTTTGGAACTCAAAGTTCGTCCGAATGAGAGTTCTTTAGGTTGTTTGGACGACCCATGGTCCAAACTTTACTTCCTTTAAGTTTTGGAGAGCTCGGAACCCAAAGTTCGTCCCAATGAGAGTTTTTCATCTAGTTTTGACGAAGTTGGTCCAAACTTTGCTCCGTTTTGAGTTTCGAGAGAGTTTGGAACTCGTAGTTCGTCCGAATGAGAGTTCTTTAGGTGGTTTGGACGACACACGGTCCAAACTTTACTTCCTTTAAGTTTTCGAGAGCTCGGAACCCAAAGTTCGTCCCAATGAGAGTTTTTCATCTAGTATGGACGAATTTGGTCCAAACTTTGCTCCGTTTGTGTTTCGAGAGAATTTAGTACCCAAAGTTTGTCCGAATGAGAGTTCTTTAGGAGGTTTGGACGACACATGGTCAAATCTTTACTTCTGTTAAGTTTTTTAGAGCTTGGAACCCAAAGTTCGTCCCAATGAGAGTTTTTCATCTAGTTTGGACGAAGTTGGTCCAAACTTTGCTTCGTTTTAGTTTCGAGAGAGTTTAGAACTCAAAGTTCGTCCAAATGAGAGTTTTTCATCTAGTTTTGACGAAGTTGGTCCAAACTTTTCTCCGTTTGAGTTTCGAGAGAGTTTTGAACTCAAAGTTCGTACGAATGAGAGATCTTTAGGTGGTTTGGACGACACATGGTCCAAACTCTACTTTTAATGTGGCTAACTTGTCTCCTTTTGATGTAGGCAAAGAAGACCTTGATTTGAGGACAAATCGTTTTAAAGAAAGGGGGGATGATATGGATTCAATAAATAATCCATTACATGTACCTGAAGGACCAATCACAAGGAGCAAGGCAAAGAAGATACAAGAGGCTTTCACATTGCATGTTCAAAAGCTAGCAAATTCACAACGAGAGTCCGAGAATTTTGAACCCAAATTTTTTTATAATGTTAGTTCAGCGAGTCAAGAAGAGAATGGAGTCAAGATGGCACGGGAAAAGTTGTGTAGTTTGGAAGATGGCACGGAGGATGATGTGAACCAAGCTACATCTATTGTCATGCCTCAAGGTCCAATTACAAGGTCGAGAGCCAAAAAGCTACAACAAGCATTAATCACCTATATTCAAGCTATGGTGAGCTCGACAAAGGACCTTCAAGGAGATGTTGGACTTTTTCCCTACACTATTTCCAAAGTTGAGATTCAAGATGGAGACATGTTAAATGCATTTTGACTTGCATTTAATGAACTATAGTTGGCTTTATGGAACTTAAGCTTAAACTACTCCAAGTGAAGCTTCAATTAACATGGGAGGTTACAAACAACTCAATGCTGACCATTGGAGTTCAATTCTCGGATTTATGGCCCTCCATTATGTAATTTTCAGTTTTTAAGTCTTTTTCATAACTTATAGGTTACATTTGAGTAGTGGCTGATTATGGGCTTTAATATTGTGGAGGTTACACTCTTAAATATGTCATTTAAGCTGAATTTAGGTTATATTTTGAAGGCTATAAAAAGCCATCTTGGATGTAACACAAACCAGAATATTTGGAGTGAAATGTATTGAGTTTTCTCTTAGCTTTGTGTTGAGCTGAGTTTTTTTCAAATTTGTGCAATTTCTTGTGTTTAGATCTTGCATGCTAGAGTCATTCAAGTGGTGTTGATCATACCTCTTGTAGAGTGATTCGAATCACGAGTTTAGAAACGAGTTTTCTTTACTCTTGATCTTGATCGTCAAGGTAATCCGTTCAAAAACTTTTCCTTGGGTTGGTTCCATATTGTTCTTTGGGGTTTTCAGATTTGAGATCTAAAGGTCTTGTTTATTAGCAAGGTTGTTAGATCCGTTTCTTGGGGGTTTCATAACATTTTCTATGATTCGAGGACGAATCCTTCTGAAGAGGGAGAAGATGATGTGAACCAAGCTACATCTATTGTCATGCCTCAAGGTCCAATTACAAGGTCGAGAGCCAAAAAGCTACAACAAGCATTAATCACCTATATTCAAGCTATGGTGAGCTCGACAAAGGACCTTCAAGGAGATGTTGGACTTTTTCCCTACACTATTTCCAAAGTTGAGATTCAAGATGGAGACACGTTAAATGCATTTTGACTTGCATTTAATGAACTATAGTTGGCTTTATGGAACTTAAGCTTAAACTACTCCAAGTGAAGCTTCAATTAACATGGGAGGTTACAAACAACTCAAAGCTGACCATTGGAGTTCAATTCTCAGATTTATGGCCCTCCATTATGTAATTTTCAGTTTTTAAGTCTTTTTCATAACTTATAGGTTACATTTGAGTAGTGGTTGATTATGGGCTTTAATATTGTGGAGGTTACACTCTTAAATATGTCATTTAAGCTGAATTTAGGTTATATTTTGAAGGCTATAAAAAGCCATCTTGGATGTAACACAAACCAGAATATTTGGAGTGAAATGTATTGAGTTTTCTCTTAGCTTTGTGTTGAGCTGAGTTTTTTTTCAAATTTGTGCAATTTCTTGTGTTTAGATCTTGCATGCTAGAGTCATTCAGGTGGTGTTGATCATACCTCTTGTGGAGTGATTCGAATCACGAGTTTAGAAACGAGTTTTCTTTACTCTTGATCTTGATCGTCAAGGTAATCCGTTCAAAAACTTTTCCTTTGGGTTGGTTCCATATTGTTCTTTGGGGTTTTCAGATTTGAGATCTAAAGGTCTTGTTTATTAGAAAGGTTGTTAGATCCATTTCTTGGGGGTTTCATTACAGAGGACAAAAAAAGTGTGCAGAATTTGTGAAGAGGTGGCTGTCCAACTTGCATCTCTTGGGATTTCGTGATGTCAAAGGATGTCAAACGTTGCCATTATGAGGAGCGGATTCCATAGCACATATTTAAGAAAATTTAAAGCAATTCTATCTTTTTAGTTTTGAGACATGGCTGCTCGTTTGATGTGCAATCAAGTTTTAAGTTCCTAGGTCTTATTTTCTACAATTTGCAATTAAGTGTAGTTGAATGACTTTTGAGTTCCTTGGTCTATCCACGACCATTTGGCCTTTAAATGGCTTGTAATACTCTTGAAAACTCAGATTTTGAATGTTAAAAAGCTTTTGCTTATGCAACCCCTTTGGTGTTGTCTATTCTTTCAAATCTTGTGTTAGGTTTGAGGTTCAATCGATTCATTGGATTAGTTTTGATCAATCTAATTCTGGAGTGAGTCGTCTTATGATCTTAGAGTGACAATCCTAGATTCTAAGTGTGATCTAAGTTAGCTTTCTTTGTGAGTGTTTGCAAGGATCCTAGAAGGACCTCTAGCTTTGCATCTAACAAGCAAGTGGGCGCTTATCATTTGGTATCAGAGCCTTGGTCAACATCCTTTGTCCTACTCTAGAGGTGAAATATCTTTACTTTCTGTCATTTTTTTTTTACAAATTTGTATTTTTGTGACTTGTTCTTGGATTATCAAAAAAAAAAAAAAAAAAGAAAAAAAAACAGCAACAAAAGAAAAAGAAAATCAGTAGCAAAAGAAGAAAAAAAATCAGTAGCAAATAGAAAAAAAAAGAAGTCAAAAGAAAAAAAAAACTTTTATTCAAAGATCTGAGGCACACCAAAAGTTAGTGTCGTTATACTGTATGTTTTTTCAAAGTTTGTAGTTGCTGGTCTTAAGGTTGAGTTGCTCTAGCTTAGGTTGTGAAAAGTTGGTCATTTGAATCGGTTATATCAAGCTTATAGCAAGATTGCACCAAAATTTAAGCCAACCCTTACATCTTTGACCTAGTACCAAAAGCCTACCCTTGAGTGATAAACACGAGTGTCCTTGAGTGAAATCTTTGTGAGGAGTGTGGAAAGGTCCTTGTTACTAAATACAAAATGTCGCATGATGGAGAAGAAGTTCCAGAAGTGATAGATCCAAATGTTGTTATTCTTCAAGCAATTCAAGGTATGTTGGAATTGATGAGGGAAGAAAGACAAGAAAGGAGGGCTCAACAACAAAGGGAAGTACGACCATTCCATGAAGATGAAGGTATGTTTGACTTAGATGCACATGAAAGACAGCTTGGAGGTAGAGGAAATGTGAGAGGGAGAGGAAGAAATAACCTCGCCAATGTGATACAACCTAGAAGGGTGGAAAGACTGCATGAAGATAGAGATGGAGGAGTTAAACTCAAGATCTCACCTTTTACTGGAACGGCGGATTCGGAGACATATTTGCAATGGGAAAGGAAGATAGAACATGTGTTTGATTGCAACACATTTAGTGAGAATAAGAAGATGAAACTTGCCATTGTCGAATTCACCAATTATGCCTCTGAATGGTATCATTATCTCAAGTCCGAGAGAAGGAGGAAAGAGGAGGATCCAATAGAAACTTGGGAAGAACTCAAAAAGCCATGAGAAAAAGGTTTGTCCCAAAACATTATGAAAGAGATTTGAAAACTAAATTGCAATCTTTGAGGCAAGGTACAAAAAGTGTTGCTGAATATTATCGAGAGATGGAGACTTTGATTAGTAGAGCAAGAATCCGAGAAGATGAGGAAGACACCATGTCTAGGTTCCTTGGAGGTTTGAATCAATAAATTGCTCATCTTGTTGATAGAAATCCACCACCATATATGGAAGATATGTATCATTACGCTATCAAAATTGAAGCTCAATTGAAGGAAGAAAAGGAGCGTGCAAAGAGGTATGTATCTAAAGCTCATGCCTTTTCAAGTTCTAATACGTGGAACAAGGATGGTTTTGTAAATAGGAATGAATCGATGCAATCAAAGGGGAAATTTGTGGCTGCCAAAAAAGTGGAGGCCGAGAGCTCTAATACTAAGAAGGTTGAAGCTTCAAATGAGGTTAGGGAGAAGTCTAGCTCTATTCAATGTTGGAAGTGCAAAGGGTTTGGACACATGAGTAAAGATTGTGTCAATAAAAGAGTCATGGTGGTGAGAAATGGCGTGATTGATTCGAAAGATGAATGTGAGGAACATGATGCACAACTTGAGGAATAATATGAAACACCCGATGATGATGAGTATATTGAAGAAGGTAATTCCATATCCTTGATTACGAGGCGGGTACTTAATGTGCAAATTAAGGAAGAGAAAGTTGAAGATCAAAGGGAAAACTTGTTTCACACAAGATGTTTGATTGAAGGAAGCCCATGTAGCTTGGTGATTGACAGTGGAAGTTGCACAAATGTGGTAAGTAGTTTTCTTGTAAAAAGGCTTCAACTTACTACTCGTCCACATCCAAAACCATATAAACTTCAGTGGTTGACGAACAAAGGAGAATTGAAGGTAAACTCTCAAGCTCTCATTTCTTTTACATTAGGGAGATACAAGGATGAAGTTCTTTGTGATGTTGTACCTATGCATGCGGGAGATATTTTGTTAGGCCGACCTTGGCAATATGATAGAGAAGTTACATACGATGGATTGTTCAACAAGTATACCTTTACTTTGGATGGGAAAAAGTTTACTTTGCTGTCATTATCTCCATATGAAGTACATTGTGATCATTTGAAATTAGAGAAGAAAAGAAAAGAATTTGAAGAAAAAGAGAGGAGAGAAGAAAGCAAGTTAAAAGAAAGAGAGAATAGTGAAAAAAGAGAGGAAAGTGAGGGGCAAAAGGTGAGAGAAAATCAAGAGAGAAAAAATAGTGATTTTGAGAAAAAAAGAAAGAATGTGAGTTTGGTTATGAGAAAAGGGGAAGTGAGAAATATGTTTTCATTCGAAGCACCAAATTTTGTACTTATGTGCAAAGGAAAGTGTTTAGAAAATGAACCTAACTCTAATGATGGATTGCCTAGTGCTTTTAAGTCTCTTTTGCAGGAATTTAATGACATGTTTCCACATGAAGATGCACCTACGGGTTTACCTCCTCTAAGAGGGATTGAACATCAAATTGACTTCATTCCGGGTTGCAACTCTTCCAAACATGGCTGCCTATAGGACCAATCCAACCGAGACTAAGGAGATCCAAAGACAAGTTGAAGAACTCATGGATAAAAGGGTATATTAGAGAAAGCATGAGTCCTTGCTCGGTTCCCCCCCCCCCCCCCCTTCCCCCCCCTCCCTGGTGATTTTAGTACCCAAGAAAGATGGTACATGGAGGATGTGCGTTGATTGTCGAGCTATCAACAAAATAACGGTAAAGTATCTAAATTTTTTTTTGACATCCTATTCCTCGATTAGATGACATGTTAGATGAATTACATGGTGCTAATCTATTTTCAAAAATAGATCTTAAAAGTGGTTATCATCAAATTCGTATGCATGTAGGAGATGAATGGAAAACGGCTTTCAAAACAAAGTTTGGGCTTTATGAGTGGCTTGTTATGCCATTTGGCCTTACTAATGCACCAAGTACTTTTATGAGGCTCATGAATCATGTTTTGAGGGGAATACATAGGAAAATTTGTGGTTGTATACTTTGATGATATTCTTGTTTACTCAAAGAGCTTGAATGATCATATTTTGCATGTTAAGACAATTTTACTTAAAATTAGAGAAGAAAAGCTTTATGCCAACTTCAAAAATTGTAGTTTTTGTCTAGAATAAGTCAATTTCCTAGGGTTCATTGTTGGAAAAGATGGAGTGAAAGTTGATGAAGAAAAGGTAAAGGCTATCCGAGAATGGCCAAACTCCTACCAATGCATCCGAGGTAAGATCCTTTCATGGTTTGGCTAGTTTCTATAGGAGATTTATTAAAAGATTTCAGTAGCATAGCCTCACCATTAACTGAACTTGTGAAAAAGCATGTGAAATTTGAATGGAAAGAAAAACAAGAGAATGCATTCAATGAGCTAAAAGAAAAATTGACCAATGCACCTTGTCTTGCTTTACCTAACTTTGATAGATCTTTTGAGATTGAATGTGATGCAAGTGGGATAGGTATAGGAGCTGTTTTTGATGCAAGAAAAGCGACCAATAATGTTCTTAGTGAAAAAGCTAAATGGAGCTCAACTCAACTACCCGACTTATGACAAGGAGCTACATGCACTTGTGAGGGATTTGAAAGTTTGGCAACATTACTTATGGCCAAAAGAGTTTGTTATCCACACGGATCATGAAAGCTTGAAGCATCTCAAAGGCCAAACGAAGCTTAACAAGAGGCATGCGAAATGGGTGGAATTCATTGAAACATTTCCTTATGTCATCCATTACAAAAAAGGTAAGGACAGTGTGGTGGCTGATGCATTATCAAGAAGGTATGCTTTATTCTCATCCCTTAGTGCAAAAGTTTTTGGTTTTAAACACATGATTGAGTTGTATAAAGTTGAGAAATCTGAATTTTATGATGTGTATTCACAATGTTTAGAAGGGAAAAATGTTCAAGATTATATTGTGTTTGATGGGATGCTTTTTAGGAAAGGTAAGCTTTGTATTCCTTGGGATTTCGTGATGTCAAAGGATGTCAAACGTTGCCATTATGAGGAGCGGATTCCATAGCACATATTTAAGACAATTTAAAGCAATTCTATCTTTTTAGTTTTGAGATATGGCTGCTCGTTTGATGTGCAATCAAGTTTTAAGTTCCTAGGTCTTATTTTCTACAATTTGCAATTAAGTGTAGTTGAATGACTTTTGAGTTCCTTGGTCTATCCACGACCATTTGGCCTTTAAATGGCTTGTAATACTCTTGAAAACTTAGATTATGAATGTTAAAAAGCTTTTGCTTATTCAACCCCTTTGGTGTTGTCTATTCTTTCAAATCTTGTCTTAGGTTTGATGTTAAATCAATTCATTGGATTAGTTTTGATCAATCTAATTCTGGAGTGAGTCGTCTTAGGATCTTAGAGTGACAATCCTAGATTCTAAGTGTGATCTAAGTTAGCTTTCTTTGTGAGTGTTTGTAAGGATCCTAGAAGGACCTCTAGCTTTGCATCTAACAAGCAAGTGGGCGCTTATCATTTAAGTTTTCGAGAGCTCGGAATCGAAAGTTCGTCCCAATGAGAGTTTTTCATGTAGTTTTGACGAAGTTGGTCCAAACTTTGCTCCGTTTGAGTTTCAAGAGAGTTTGGAACTCAAAGTTTGTTCAAATGAGAGTTTTTCATCTAGTTTGGACGAAGTTGGTCCAAACTTTGCTCCGTTTTAGTTTCAAGAGAGTTTGGAACTCAAAGTTTGTCGAAATGAGAGTTTTTCATCTAGTTTTGACGAAGTTGGTCCAAACTTTTCTCCGTTTGAGTTTCGAGAGAGTTTGGAACTCAAAGTTCGTCCGAATGAGAGTTCTTTAGGTGGTTTGGACGACACATGGTCCAAACTTTACTTCCTTTAAGTTTTCGAAAGCTCGGAACCAAAAGTTCGTCCCAATGAGAGTTTTTCATCTAGTTTTGACGAAGTTGGTCCAAACTTTTCTCCGTTCGAGTTTCGACAGAGTTTGGAACTCAAAGTTCGTCCGAATGAGAGTTCTTTAGGTGCTTTGGACGACACATGGTCTAAACTTTACTTCCTTTAAGTTTTCGAGAGCTCGGAACCGAAAGTTCGTCCCAATGAGAGTTTTTCATCTAGTTTTGACGAAGTTGGTCCAAACTTTGCTCCGTTTGAGTTTCAAGAGAGTTTCAAACTCAAAGTTCGTCCGAATGAGAGTTCTTTAGGTGGTTTGGACGACACATGGTCCAAACTTTACTTCCTTGAAGTTTTGGAGAGCTCGGAACCCAAAGTTCGT
>JAZFAW010000015.1:3357199-3378819 GCA_036850905.1 Luffa acutangula | reverse complement strand
AGTTGTCTAGGTCGTCCTAGTGAAAATAGAAAACCAACTAGTTAACGGTGTTATAACTAGTGGTTACTATTTCGCGGCTCCGGTCTTATGCAAACTCATTGCATAGGATACCCCCACTCGCATGTCTCCTACACGAACGCGTTGGATCGCAGCGTTTGTATCAAATACAAAGTGGGCCGTATCCATAGTGTCACCAGGATAAGGCACCCAGTCTTATCCCTATACTATAGACCCTTTAGGCTGTTTCTTGAAACAATGATCCCATATGTCGCTACATATAGTTCAAGACTCATATTACAGCCTTGGATGTCTAGTTTATTGGATTATGGGGTCAAATAGTGCAATATTTAACATTTTATTGTAGAAACTAAATAACAACTTTATTAAATACAAGTATATAATTTGTTTACATTCACTATCTACGAGTTTTAGGGCATAAAACCCAAACAAACTCCCACTTGAACTAAAACTCTAGTTTAGTGGGATATACAAACAATCTATTCAATAGTGGTGTACAAATACATGTATAAAACATGTACAATGTACAAATACAATAAACAAGGGCATCACGTTTATACCCATTGGTATCACTATACCCATTGTATGATGGTATCACTATACCCATTGTATAATGGTATCACTATACCCATTAATGGTATCATTATACCCATTACATTTCTCCCACTTGCCCTAGATTTCATCTTTGTACATAACTCGTAGACCTAGACCTTCTAGATGACCCTCATACCCTTTAGCCGAGAGAGTCTTCGTGAATATTTCAATTTAATTCAATGTGTGTGTGCTTGTCTTGGGTTGGAAAGTTCTTATGAATTTGCCACAACACCCACTTTATCACTATAAAGGTCTGATGGGCAAGTTCACATTTGGAACATATTCCAAATCATTCAATAACTTTTCTAAGTCTTACAATCTCTATCGCTGCTTCACAAGCAACTATATTTTTGGCTTATATGGTCAAGACTGTAATTATGCCACATTATAGCTCCTTTGTAAAGTTTGACCATGGAACACTGGTTGATATGTGTTGACTATCCCTACATCATCACAGATGTCAGGCTCCTTGTGCAGAGCATTGCATACATTATGCTGCCCACAGCGGAGGTCTAGGAAATCTGTCTCATATTTTTAATCTCTTGAGGTGTCTTAGGCCACTATTCCTTAGACAAGTGAACCCCCATGCTTGAAATACAATAAGTCATTCTTGGAGTTCTGCATCGAATATTGGGACAACATGTTGTCAATATACGTTGCTTGAGACAGGGCTAGCGTTTTGTTCTTCCGATCCCAGACTATTAGGATTCCAAGAACATATTCGACCTTTCCAAAATCTTTCATTTGGAATTGGTCCGCTAGCCATCCTTTATGTCAGACATATATCCTTATCAGTCTTAAAATCCATGTCAGTGTATCCTGTAAGGATCAAATCCTTAGTCCTATACACGAGCATATAGTTCATCTTTCTCCTCAGATACTTGAGGATATTCATAACGGTTTTCCAATGATCAAATCTTGGATTAGATTGGTACTTACTGACAATCCCTATTGCATAGGTCATTTGTCTCATGTCCTCAACTTCTTGAGGTGTCTCAGGAAACCGTTTCTTAGACAAAATGAATTCCACGCCTGAAAGGTAGAGAACCCTTCTTGGAATTCTGCATCTAACATCTCGTAGATATAAGACACTTGAGATAATGCTAGATTTTTGTTCTTACCGTTCCTAACGATTTTGATCCGAAGAACAAACTTAGCTTCTCCAAATTTTTCATTTGGAATTGAGCTACTAGCTTATTTTACTAGTCAGTAATAAGATAACCTACATCATTCCCAATGACTAGGATATCAATTACATACAACACTAATAAAGTTACTGAACTATTGACGATCTTCTTGTAAAGACAAGATTCATCAATATTCTTGATTAAAGCCAAAAGATTTGATCACAGTATCAAATCTTATATTCCAAGATCGAATTGCTTAGGTCAACCCATGAATGGATCACTTAAGCTTGCAAACCCCTTTTTGCTTCTGATCTTGCTAAATGAATCATTCTGCTTGAGACATGTAGATACTCTTCTCAAGATTACCATTCAAAAGTGTAGTCTTGACATCCATTCTAAATGACAAAAGTTCTAATAGACTTCAACATGACGACAGGAGATAAGACTTTCTTACAGTCCCTGTCTCTGGGTATAACCCTTTTGCCATAAGTCTAACCATAAGATTATGTCTCGTTTCTTCTTGTAGATTCATTTGTAATCCATTGGTGTTACCCCATTAGATAGATCTACAAGATTCTAGATGGAATTGAAATCACATATTTCAATTCCGGATCCATCGCTTTAATCCAATTGGTTCTTGTTAACATCATTTATTGCCTTGCTCTAAGACAATGAATCCTCTAAATCATCATCAGGTTTGACGATCTGGGCTTCAATTAAACCCATGTAATGGTCAGATTGTAGGACAATCCTCCCACTATATTGAGGCACTCTCAACTCTTTGAGATAGATGTAACTAACCAGTTGTATTGGCCTTATCAACAACTCTTGTTAAAGGTCCAACATCATCAACAACCCTTGTTCCCTTATCAACAACTCTTGTTGATATTTTGTAACTTCATCAGTTAATTTACTTAAAACGAACTTATTTTGTGGCTTATTATTTCTTATGTGGTCTTCTTCTGAGAATGTAGCATTTGTCGATACAAATTCTTTATTCTCTTGCGGATTGAAGAAGAATTCACATCTCTCGTTTTCATGGGGTGCCTACGAATAGGTATATTATTTGAACAGTGTTCCAATTTCTTTTGGGTTTGACACAATCACATGTGTTGGACTCCCCAAAAATAACGTAAACTACTTTTACGTCTTATCCACATTTCAAAAGATGTTTCACAAACACTTTTGATGGAACGTTGTTCGAAATATGTGCTGCAGTCAACACTGCATGACCCAAAAAAAAAAACGAGTCAGGCAAATGAGCATAGCTCATAATGAATCGATTCGTATCCAATAGGATTATATTTCTCCTATCTAATACACCGTTTCCTTAAGGTGTTTCGGGTTTAGTTGAGATGTAATTCCATGTTCTATCAAATAGTCTTGGAATCTCAAGTCTCGTCTACTCTACACCTCGATCAGATCGAAGTGTTTTTAACAACTCACCTAACAAGTTTCCAACTTCTGTCTCAAACCATTTTGAATTTCTCAAGAGCTTTAGACTTAAGTTGCATTAGGTTGAGATACCCATACCTTGCATAATTATCTATAATATAGATAAATTATTCATGCCCTCCCACTGCTTTAACATATTAGACCTCAAAGATCCAAATGTACTAGCTCTAAGGGCTCTTTGGCTCTCTTATCTCTTTTCCAGTAAAAGATCTATTAGTCATATCGTCCATAAGACATGACTTTATTGGTATTAGAGAGTGTTCTTCTAACTATCTTAGAAGTATACTCAAGACTAAGCTCTCAATCATATTGAGATCATAACTAGCCTAACACCTTAAGAACCAAAGAAAAGGTATTTCCTTTAGGAGAAATCTTTTGCCTTTCATTTCTTTGATTAGTAGCATCCACAAGCAACACAGTGTTCATGACTACCTTAATCTTGATTAGTCTTTAAAAACCGTTTATGTTATTTTTCCAATTCAGCTGAACAAAAGTTAACTCCCTTTCTTGAAATGAACTGCATTAGCAGAGAAAGGTAAAGAGTAACATTGTTCCAGACAATTACGATACAGAAATCAAATTTCTAGGAATTATATACACATTATCTAATAATATGTATTTGCTCCCACTGGAAAAAATAACTTGACGTTCCCCATTGCTTACAGTCAAGACAACCTCTCTAATTCAAAATTTTGAGAGTTATCTCAATAGCATGAAGCTATTGCCAGGAATTCATTCCTTTTAATAAGAAGAACAACCGTAATTTGTGACTATGAATCAAGTATTCGGGTAGAATCATCATTCTTCACAAATTACGCTTCCAAGACTAGTAAATCGAATTTACTGTCTTTGGACAGGTCTTCCTTGACTGAGTAAGGCTCAATGTCACATTCATTAATAACACTTCTTAATGAATTAAACATTTTTGGGCATGAGAACATTTCTCTATCAAGACTAATCTTACAATATTGGCCACAAATTAGTCGTTTAAATTTGTTGTATAATCACCGTTATTAATAAAATGAGCGTAAGACTATGCACATATGAAAACATTGAATTGTTGAAATAACAAATCACTTGATTATTTATCGCACTAACCCATTACAAGAGCAATACAAACAATTGCATACAATCCAATCAATTTAGCAAAACAGACAATCACAGAACCCTAAAACTATCGATTTAGTTTTGCAATGACGTTTCAGAGGTTTAGAATACCAGCCACCGAAGGGTGATCAGGTACTCCTCCTTTGAAATGAGACACTCTCAGCTAATTCTAATTCCAGAATAACTCATATTCCTATAGACATTAGCCACCGTTGTTTCGGTCAAGGATTTGTTAACACTTTTAACTTATCCTCGTAAGTGTAACCCTCCCACTTTCAGATCTCAGAGGCACGCACCAACAGGCTACCGAAGGGAAAGACAACTGTTGGTGATTAGCCTAAGAGCTCCTATCCTTTTCAGGAGTTCACGATGTTTCGAATCCTATGACCAGGCCCTCCGAAGGGATGGATGTGCCAGGGCAACCTGCAGGCGGATCATAGGACTCTCACGGTTGTGAACTATGGGCGGAGACCGAGGGATACGTTGACACGTTTGTCCCGCTCCCACTTACTCTAGACATTTTTTCCCATTCACCTTGATATTGATCCATGCAAACACTTTCCGAAGGGAGGCCGCTCCTAGGGCGACTCGAAGCCGAGCATGAATCTCACGTTGTGAATATAGGGACGTAGGAGTAAAACTTGATTTAAATCTCGTTTTGTAATTTTCCTCCCACTGAAAATGTCCTAAGGTTAATATAGGGTTGTTTAACTTAGATAGAATTCGGCTAAGTCAATCTATCTAAGTCTGATCCTATTATAACAATTATGGAAAGGATTCAACTGCAATCTTTTGGGTGAATTAAACTTCTTTTAATAAACCCAACATTGCAAGTCAACATTACTATGGTTAATTCAACTCAATCCGGTTAGTTCCCAAGTAGGAGGTGTTCCGTAAACCGTCAACTTAAATACCCGCAACCTTAGACAGAACTTTACCGAGAGAGTTGCCTTATAACCTCAGTAATGTAAGGTCTTTACTCTAAAGATCTAGGTGCATTAAACACTTTTAATAAACCTAGTGACACATTGCATGCTAACATTTAACTATGATTAATTCAACTCCGGTATTCCAGGTCAGTTCCCAGGTAGGAGGTGTTCCGTAAACCGTCAACTTAAATACCCCCAGCCTTAGACAGAACATTACCGGTGGAGTTCCCTTATAATCATAGCAATGTTTTTCCTACTTAGTAAATTAAAACTATTTTTAATTCTAAGTAAGAAAAGATTCTAATCCTATTAGAAATCGATCTAGGTCTAATTAATTTTAAACAATTTAAAATTAATCCAGTTTATCCTATGATCTTATGTTTGCATGCAAATCTTGATTATAGATTGACGGTTTCTAATCATTAATATTGAAGAACTATTTCAAATTTTAATGATTAATCCTATAATCAAGAATCTAGGGTTTAATTCATTCAACAATCTCATTCAAATTAAATAATTAAACCACACTAATTGCATGAATAATATAACAATTATATTATTAACTATGGATGTTTCATGCTTCATGCAATTTTGATTTTCTTTTATTATAAAAATTATAAGCCAATCAAGAAAATCAATCAAGCATGCTTCATTCATCACATTAAACATAACTATTTACATTTAATTTAAGTAATGACATGCTTCATGCTTTCCAATTTTTTTTTCATATAAATTAATATACACTTATATTAAAAAATATGAAAACAAATCCATGCATTTAAACATACATTATAACAATTTATAATATATAAAAAAATGCATGAGCATGTTTATAACCTAAGGTGGGATTAAACTATATGACATCCATAAAGCATATAAATAGCAATTGAACCGGTTAATTTTGGCCCCTAGGATAAAATAAAGCATTAAATTACATTAATTTAGCTAAATTCTATCCTAAAAAAATCCATGTACAGCTCTGGAATTGGCCTAGACAGCACGAACCGCCCCGAACCACCTCGAACCGGCCTCCAAAATCACGAACCATGCCAAAAGTTGGCTGAACCGGACCAAATAGGTCCCAGCCCAGCCGAACCGGTCCGAACCGGACCGGTTACACCTTGAACCGCGCCTTTTGAAACCCGAGGTCGCGCCTCCATCGTGACAGCGTCGAGACGCTGTGTTGATTAGCGTCCCGACGCTGTGCGTTTTCCATATCTGGCGCCTGCGTAATCGAGACAGCGTCGAGACGCTGTTGAGGTAGCGTCCCGACGCTGTGTGCTTTCCTTACCGAGCGCCTTCGGTATCGAGACAGCGTCGAGACGCTGTTGAAGGAGCGTCCCGACGCTGTTGCGTCTGGAGGCAGAATCTGGGCAAAATAGCAACGATTTCTTCGATTTCGGCCCCGATTTCAGCGACGATTGCTCCGATTTTCATCTCATAAAAACCTATTCTAGACCCGGACTTACATAGGACTCGATTTTACATAATATACCCGAAACACCGGGCCTTACATGATCAAAATCACATAAAAATAAAATCTATGGCCATAAAATTAACCCAAACAGTTCAATGCAAACCGAACATACAATATGCATAAATCCCACCTATTAGAGCCTATTGCAACTTTTAAAATTAATTAATAGGGACAAACGATGGCTCTGATACCAATTGAAGGGAATAAAAGTCCCCACGCAGCGGAAGCGCATCGATTGGACCTTACGCCGTATATTAATTAACATTAAAAAAACCGTTACGATAACTCAAACAAAACTTTAAACTAACTTTAAAGTCGCTGTAAAAAACGGTTTAAACATGCTAGAATAAATCTAAATTTATTTTAAAAAACTTTTCTAACGAAAAGAGGAAGAACCGTTACAAACCTCCGTTGTAGACTTGACCGTTCTTCGCCAACGATGCTCCAACGAACGAAAACGCAGCAGCCTTCTCGCCTCTTGATCGCTGGATTTTCTTCTTTGAATGACACAATAACCACAAAGGTTACACCGATATGTCTCTAAGTCTAGGAGGCCAAAGACTTGTGGGAGTCTTTCTCTAAGAGGGAGGCTAGAGAGAATTCTAGGTCTTGTCTTTCAAGAGTGTCAAGTGTCATGACCAATTAGGTCTAGTGTTCTATTTATAGAAGAGAGGCCATGAATAAAATATTCAATTAAATCAATCTTTTCCAAAATTGATTCAATCTTATTCCTTAATTAATCAATCATGATCAATCAATTCCCCAATTGATTAATCTTTTCCATAAATGACTAATTTCTTCCATAAGTAATTAGATCATTCCCATAAATGAATAATCACTTCCTTAAGTGATTAATTATTTACATAATTGATTAATTCATGGTTAATGAATTCTTTAATTAATTAACCACCAATTAAATATCACATATTTAATTTCCGGCCTTGAATTAATTAATTTTGCCCAAACACTTTTAGGACTTAAATTAATTAATTCTTTCAATCTTCCATAAATTTATATTTGAACTTCTTCAAATATTAATTTCTCTCATAATAATATATCAATATATATTATATTTATTTCCCTTAGTAAATTGAACATTTTCAATTTACATTTAATTACTTAGTTGCCTCAAATTACTTTACGAGCTACCAGTGGGACCTTATGGACCTGCAGATCAGAAGCTCCAACGATGTGAGATTAATTGGTTAAACTCATTAACCACAATAATCAATATTCGTTAACTGTGTGTACATTCCACTATAGACTCACAGTTGCACTCTTCTCACTGCAGACATATTTTCTGTGTCCACGGAACTTAGACCAATATCGACTAGTTAGTCCTTCACGAGTGTCCGTAACACCAGCTGGGTCAAATTACCGTTTTACCCCTGGGTCACCTCTATTTCCTTAAGTACCAATTCTCCTCTAATGAACAATCTGTTTATGGTCCAACCATCAAACAGAAAAACCCTCTCGTGCCATTGAGAGGGTAGGGCCCTTTGTTCAAGACTCGGAGTAACTACTTAAGGGAACACTCATCTGCTTTCCTAAAGTCGGGAAGGAGTGAATTCCATCTTGTACGATTATGTTCCCAGCTCCCCATTCGATCTTGTCCCCAAAGTGGTAGGCTTATTGAGTCGGCGTATTGGCCACTCTCACCCATACAAATCAAAGGACAATCTCTCATGAGCAGGAGTCCATAATCAACTCAGGATTAAGACTAAGTTGTCTAGGTCGTCCTAGTGAAAATAGAAAACCAACTAGTTAACGGTGTTATAACTAGTGGTTACTATTTCGCGGTCCGGTCTTATGCAAACTCATTGCATAGGATACCCCCACTCGCATGCCTCCTACACGAACGCGTTGGATCGCAGCGTTTGTATCAAATACAAAGTGGGTCGTATCCATAGTGTCACCAGGATAAGGCACCCAGTGTTATCCCTATACTATAGACCCTTTAGGCTGTTTCTTGAACAATGATCCCATATGTCGCTACATATAGTTCAAGACTCATATTACAACCTTGGATGTCTAGTTTATTGGATTAGGGTCAAATAGTGCAATATTTAACATTTTATTGTAGAAACTAAATAACACTTTATTAAATACAAGTATATAATTTGTTTACATTCACTATCTACGAGTTTTAGGGCATAAAACCCAACATGGACAATGTGTCGTCCAAACCTCTTAAAGAACTCTCATTCGGACGAACTTTGAGTGCTAAACTTTCTCGAAACTCAAACAGGGCAAAGTTTGGACGAACTTCGTCAAAACTAGATGAAAAACTCTCATTGAGACGAATGTTGGGTTCCGAGCTCTCCAAAACTTAAACGAAGTAAAGTTTGGACCATTTGTCGTCCAAACAGCCTAAAGAACTCTCATTCGGACGAACATTGAGTTCCAAACTCTCTCGAAACTCAAACGGGGCAAAGTTTGGACCAACTTCGTCCAAATTAGATGAAAAACTCTCATTGGGACGAACTTTGGGTTCCGAGCTCTCGAAAACTTAAACGAAGTAAAGTTTGGACAATGTGTCGTCAAAACCTCTTAAAGAACTCTCATTCGGACGAACTTTGAGTGCTAAACTCTCTCGAAACTCAAACAGGGTAAAGTTTGGACCAACTTCGTCAAAACTAGATGAAAAACTCTCATTGAGACAAATGTTGGGCTCCGATCCCTCCAAAACTTAAACGAAGTAAAGTTTGACCATGTGTCGTCCAAACAGCCTAAAGCACTCTCATTCGGACGAACTTTGAGTTCTAAATTCTCTCGAAACTCAAACGGAGCAAAGTTTGGACCAAATTCGTCCAAACTAGATGAAAAACTCTCATTGGGACGAACTTTGGGTTCCGATCTCTCGAAAACTTAGAGGAAGTATAGTTTGGACCATGTGTCGTCCAAACCACCTAAAGAACTCTCATTCGGATGAACTTTTAGTTCCAAATTCTCTCGAAGCTCAAACGGAGAAAAGTTTGGACCAACTTCGTGAAAACTAGATGAAAAACTTTCATCGGGACGAACTTTGGGTTCCCAGCTCTAAAAAAGTTAAAGGAAGTTAAGTTTGGACCATGTGTCGTCCAAACCTCCTAAAGAACTCTCATTCGGACGAACTTTGAGTTCTAAATTCTCTCGAAACTAAAACGGAGCAAAGTTTGGACCAACTTCGTCCAAACTAGATGAAAAACTCTCATTGGGACGAACTTTGGGTTCCGAGGTCTCCAAAACTTAAACGAAGTAAAGTTTGGACCATGTGTCGTCCAAACCACCTAAAGAACTCTCATTCGGACGAACTTTTAGTTCCAAAATCTCTCGAAACTCAAACGGAGCAAAGTTTGGACCAACTTCGTCCAAACTAGATGAAAAACTCTCATTGTGGAACTTTGGGTTCCGAGCTCTCCAAAACTTAAACGAAGTACAGTTTGGACCATGTATCGTCCAAACAACCTAAAGAACTCTCATTCGGACGAACTTTCAGTTTCAAAATCACTCGAAACTCAAACGAAGCAAACTTTTGACCAACTTCATCCAAACTAGATGAAAAACTCTCATTGGGACGAACTTTGGTTCCGAGCTCTCCAAAACTTAAACGAAGTAAAGTTTGGACCATGTGTCGTGCAAACAGCCTAAAGAACTCTCATTCGGACGAACTTTGTGTTCCAAACTCTCTCGAAACTCAAACGGAGAAAAGTTTGGACCAACTTCGTCCAAATTAGATGAAAAACTCTCATTGAGACAAACTTTGGGTTCCGACCTCTCCAAAACTTAAACGAAGTAAAGTTTGGACCATGTGTCATCCAAACAGCCTAAAGAACTCTCATTCGGACGAACTTTGAGTTCTAAATTATCTCGAAACACAAACGAAGCAATGTTTGGACCAAATTCGTCCAAACTAGATGAAAAACTCTCATTGGGACGAACTTTGGGTTCCAAGCTCTCGAAAACTTAAATGAAGTAAAGTTTGGACCATGTGTCGTCCAAAAAGCCTAAAGAACTCTCATTCGGACGAACTTTGAGTTCTAAACTCTCTCGAAACTTAAACGGGGCAAAGTTTGGACCATCTTCGTCCAAACTAGATGAAAAATTCCCATTGGGACGAACTTTGTTTTCCGAGCTCTCGAAAACTTAAACGGAGTAAAGTTTGGACACTGTGTCGTCCAAACCTCTTAAAGAACTCTCATTCGGACGAACTTTGAGTGCTAAACTCTCTCGAAACTCAAACAGAGAAAAGTTTGGACCAACTTCGTCCAAACTAGATGAAAAACTCTCATTGGGACGAACGTTAGGTTCCGAGCTCTCCAAAACATATACAAAGTAAAGTTTGGACCATGTGTCGTCCAAACAGCCTAAAGAACTCTCATTCGGACGAACTTTGAGTTCTAAATTTTCTCGAAACTCAAACGGAGCAAAGTTTTGACCAAATTCATCCAAACTAGATGAAAAACTCTCATTGGGACGAACTTTGGGTTCCGAGCTCTCGAAAACTTAAAGGAAGTAAAGTTTGGACCATGTGTCGTCCAAACCACCTAAAGAACTCTCATTCGGACGAACTTTGAGGTCCAAACTCCCTCGAAACTCAAACGGAGCAAAGTTTGGACCAACTTGGTCCAAACTAGATGAAAAACTATCATTGGGACGAACGTTGGGTTCCGAGCTCTCCAAAACATAAACAAAGTAAAGTTTGGACCATGTGTCGTCCAAACAGCCTAAAGAACTCTCATTCGGACGAACTTTGAGTTCTAAATTTTCTCGAAACTCAAACGGAGCAAAGTTTGGACCAAATTCATCCAAACTAGATGAAAAACTCTCATTGGGACGAACTTTGGGTTCCGAGCTCTCGAAAACTTAAAGGAAGTAAAGTTTGGACCATGTGTCGTCCAAACCACCTAAAGAACTCTCATTCGGACGAACTTTTAGTTCCAAACTCTCTCGAAGCTCAAACGGAGAAAAGTTTGTACCAACTTCGTGAAAACTAGATGAAAGAGTTTCATCGGGACAAACTTTGGGTTCCAAGCTCTAAAAAACTTAAAGGAAGTTAAGTTTGGACCATGTGTCGTCCAAACCTCCTAAAGAACTCTCATTCGGACGAAGTTTGAGTTCTAAATTCTCTTGAAACTTAAACGGAGCAAAGTTTGGACCAACTTCGTCCAAACTAGATGAAAAACTCTCATTGGGACAAACTTTGGGTTCCGAGCTCTCAAAAACTTAATGAAGTAAAGTTTGGACCCTGTGTCGTGTAAACCACCTAAAGAACTCTCATTCGAACGAACTTTGAGTTCCAAACTCTCTCGAAACTCAAACGGAGCAAAGTTTGGACCAACTTCGTCAAAACTAGATGAAAAACTCTCATTGGGACGAACTTTGGGTTCCGAGCTCTCCAAAACTTAAACGAAGTAAAGTTTGGTCCATGTGTCGTCCAAACAGCCTAAAGAGCTCTCATTCGGACGAACTTTGAGTTCCAAACTCTCGAAACTCAAACGGAGCAAAGTTTGGACCAACTTCGTCCAAATTAGATGAAAAACTCTCATTGGGACGAACTTTGGGTTCCGAGCTCTCCAAAACTTAAACGAAGTAAATTTTGGACCATGTGTCGTCCAAACAGCCTAAAGAACTCTCATTCGGACGAACTTTGAGTTCCAAACTCTCTCGAAACTTAAACGGGGCAAAGTTTGGACCAACTTCGTCCAAACTAGATGAAAAATTCCCATTGGGACGAACTTTGGGTTCCGAGCTCTCGAAAACTTAAATGGAGTAAAGTTTGGACACTGTGTCGTCCAAACCTCTTAAAGAACTCTCATTCGGACGAACTTTGAGTGCTAAACTCTCTCGAAACTCAAACAGAGAAAAGTTTGGACCAACTTCGTCCAAACTAGATGAAAAACTCTCATTGGGACGAACGTTGGGTTCCTAGCTCTCCAAAACTTAAACGAAGTAAAGTTCGGACCATGTGTCGTCCAAACAGCCTAAAGAAATCTCATTCGGACGAACTTTGAGTTCTAAATTTTCTCGAAACTCAAACGGAGCAAAGTTTGGAACAAATTCATCCAAACTAGATTCAAAACTCTCATTGGGACGAACTTTGGGTTCCGAGCTCTCGAAAACTTAAAGGAAGTAAAGTTTGGACCATGTGTCGTCCAAACCACCAAAAGAACTCTCATTCGGACGAACTTTTAGTTCCAAACTCTCTCGAAGCTCAAACGGAGAAAAGTTTGTACCAACTTCGTGAAAACTAGATGAAAAACTTTCATCGGGGCAAACTTTGGGTTCCAAGCTCTAAAAAACTTAAAGGAAGTTAAGTTTGGACCATGTGTCGTCCAAACCTCCTAAAGAACTCTCATTCGGACGAACTTTGAGTTCTAAATTCTCTTGAAACTGAAACGGAGCAAAGTTTGGACCAACTTCGTCCAAACTAGATGAAAAACTCTCATTGGGACAAACTTTGGGTTCCGAGCTCTCAAAAACTTAATGAAGTAAAGTTTGGACCCTGTGTCGTGTAAACCACCTAAAGAACTCTCATTCGGACGAACTTTAAGTTCCAAACTCTCTCGAAACTCAAACGGAGCAAAGTTTGGACCAACTTCGTCCAAACTAGATGAAAAACTCTCATTGAGACGAACTTTGGGTTCTGAGCTCTCCAAAACTTAAACAAAGTAAAGTTTGGAACATTTATCGTCCAAACAGCCTAAAGAACTCTCATTCGGACGAACATTGAGTTCCAAACTCTCTCGAAACTCAAACGGGGCAAAGTTTGGACCAACTTCGTCCAAACTAGATGAAAAACTTTCAGTGGGACGAACTTTGGGTTCCGAGCTCTCGAAAACTTAAACGGAGTAAAGTTTAGACAATGTGTCGTCCAAACCTCTTAATGAACTCTCATTTAGACGAACTTTGAGTGCTAAACTCTCATTCAATCAATAATCCATTGCATGTACCTAAAGGACGAATCACAAGGAGCAAGGCAAAGAAGATACAAGAGGCTTTCACACTGCATGTTCAGAAGCTAGCAAATGCACAATGAGAGGCCGAGAATTTTGAACCCAAATTTTTGTATAATGTTAGTTCAGCAAGTCAAGAAAAGAATGGAGTCAAGATGGCACGGGAAAAGTTGTGTAGTTTGGAAGATGGCACGGAGGACAAAAAAAGTGTGCAGAATTTGTGAAGAGGTGGTTGTCCAACTTGCATCTCTTGGGATTTCGTGATGTCAAAGAATGTCAAACGTTGCCATTATGAGGAGTGGATTCCATAGCACATATTTAAGACAATTTAAAGCAATTCTATCTTTTTAGTTTTGAGATATGGTTGCTCGTTTGATGTGCAATCAAGTTTTAAGTTCCTAGGTCTTATTTTCTACAATTTGCAATTAAGTGTAGTTGAATGACTTTTGAGTTCCTTGGTCTATCCACGACCATTTGGCCTTTAAAATGGCTTGTAATACTCTTGAAAACTCAGAATATGTTTAGTAAAAAGCTTTTGCTTATTCAACCCCTTTGGTGTTGTATTTTCTTTCAAATCTTGTCTTAGGTTTGATGTTCAATCGATTCATTGGATTAGTTTTTGATCAATCTAATTCTGGAGTGAGTCGTCTTAGGATCTAGGAGTGACCATCCTTATTCTAAGTTTGATCTAAGTTAGCTTTCTTTGTGAGTGTTTGCAAGGATCCTAGAAGGACCTCTAGCTTTGCATCTAACAAACAAGTGGGCGCTTATCAAGTTTGATCTAAGAGTGATTCATCTTCTAACTAAACTCTTGGTTGGAATCATTCGGTAAGTTAGTCTCGTTTGTGTCCGTTTACAAGGATCCTAGAAGGACCTCTAGCTTTGTAAACTTAAAGCATATTGGACGCTTATCATTTGGTATCAGAGCCCTGGTCAACATCCTTTGGCCGAATCTAGAGGTGAAATATCTTTACTTTCTATCATTTTTTTTTTACAAATTTGTATTTTTTGTGACTTGTTCTCGGATTATCAAAAAAAAAAAAACAGCAACAAAAGAAAAAGAAAATCAGTAGCAAAAGAAGAAAAAAAAATCAGTAGCAAATAGAAAAAAAAGGGAAAAAAAAAGAAGTCAAAAGAAAAAAAAAGCTTTTATTCGAAGATCCGAGGCACACCAAAAGTTTGTGTCATTATATTGTATGTTTGTTCAAAGTTTGTAGTTGCTGGTCTTAAGGTTGAGTTTCTCTAGTTTAGGTTGTGAAAAGTTGGTCATTTGAATCGGTTATATCAAGCTTTTAGCAAGATTGCACCAAAATTTAAACCAACCCTTACATCTTTGACCTAGTACCAAAAGCCTACCCTTGAGTGATAAACACGAGTGTCCTTGAGTGAAATCTTTGTGAGAAGTGTGGAAAGGTCCTTGTTACTAAATACAAAATGTCGCATGATGGAGAAGAAGTTCCGGAAGTGATAGATCCAAATGTGGCTATTCTTCAAGCAATTCAAGGTATGTTGGAATTGATGAGGGAAGATAGGCAAGAAAGGAGGGCACAACAACAAAGGGAAGCACGACCATTCCAAGAAGATGAAGGTATGTTTGACTTAGATGCACATGAAAGACAGCTTGGAGGTAGAGGAAATGTGAGAGGGAGAGGAAGAAATAACCTCGCCAATGTGATGCAACCTAGAAGGATGGAAAGAGTGCATGAAGATAGAGATGGAGGAGTTAAACTCAAGATCCCACCTTTTACTGGAACGGCGGATTTGGAGACATATTTGCAATGGGAAAGGAAGATAGAACATGTGTTTGATTGCAACACATATAGTGAGAGTAAGAAGATGAAACTTGCCATTGCCGAATTCACCAATTATGCCTCTGAATGGTATCATTATCTCAAGTCCGAGAGAAGGAGGAAAGAAGAGGATCCAATAGAAACTTGGGAAGAACTCAAAGAAGCCATGAGGAAAAAGTTTGTCCCAAAACATTATGAAAGAGATTTGAAAACTAAATTGCAATCTTTGAGGCAAGGTACAAAAAGTGTTGCTGAATATTATCGAGAGATGGAGACTTTGATTGGTAGAGCAAGAATCCAAGAAGATGAGGAAGACACCATGTCTAGGTTCCTTGGAGGTTTGAATCAAGAAATTGCTCACCTTGTTGATAGAAATCCACCACCATATATGGAAGATATGTATCATTACGCTATCAAAATTGAAGCTCAATTGAAGGAAGAAAAGGAGCGTGCAAAGAGGTATGTATCTAAAACTCATGCCTTTTCAAGTTCTAATACGTGGAACAAGGATGGTTTTGTAAATAGGAATGAATCGATGCAATCAAAGGGGAAATTAGTTGCTGCCAATGGAGTGGAGGCCGAGAGCTCTAATTCTAAGAAGATTGAAGCTCCAAATGAGGTTAAGGAGAAGACTAGCTCTATTCAATGTTGGAAGTGCAAAGGGTTTGGACACATGAGCAAAGAGTGTGTCATTAAACGAGTCATGGTGGTAAGAAATGGCGAGATTGATTCGGAAGATGAATGTGAGGAAAATGATGCACAACTTGAGGAAGAATATGAAACACCCGATGATGACGAGTATATTGAAGAAGGTAATTCCATATCCTTGATTACAAGGCGGGTACTTAATGTGCAAATCAAGGAAGAGAAAGTTGAAGATCAAAGGGAAAACTTGTTTCACACAAGATGTTTGATTAAAGGAAACCCATGTAGCTTGGTGATTGATAGTGGAAGTTGCACAAATGTGGTAAGTAGTTTTCTTGTAAAAAGGCTTCAACTTACTACTCGTCCACATCCAAAACCATATAAACTTCAATGGTTGACCAACAAAGGAGAATTGAAGGTAAACTCTCAAGTTCTTGTTTCTTTTACTTTGGGAAGATATAAGGATGAAGTTCTTTGTGATGTTGTACCTATGCATGCGGGAGATATTTTGTTAGGCCGACCTTGGCAATATGATAGAAAGGTTACATATAATGGGTTGTTCAACAAGTATACCTTTACCTTGAATGGGAAGAAGTATACTTTGCTGCCATTATCTCCATATGAAGTACATTGTGATCATTTGAGGTTAGAGAAGAAAAGAAAAGAATTTGAAGAAAAAGAGAGGAGAGAAGAAAGTAAGTTAAAAGAAAGAGAGAAGAGTGAAAAAAGAGAGGAAAGTGAGGGGCAAAAGGTGAGTGAAAATCAAGTGGGAAAAAAAAGTGATTTTGAGGAAAAAAGAAAGAATGTGAGTTTGGTTCTAAGAAAGGGGGAAGTGAGGAATGTGTTGCTATCTCAACCACCAAATCTTATTCTTATGTGCAAAAGATCTTTGTCGCCTAATATGTTTACTAGTGATGCAGCTTCTTCTAGGGTCGAATACATCGAAACATTGCACAAAGAAATCAAAGAAAGGATTGGAAAGAAGAATCAAAAGCTAGTCACTCGCAAGAACCAAGGAAGAAAGGAGTTGATTTTTAAACCGGGTGATTGGGTTTGGGTTCATCTTCGAAAGGGAAGGTTTCCAGATCAAAGGAAGTCTAAACTTCACCCAAGGGGAGATGGTCCTTTTCAAGTGCTTGAACAGATTAATGACAATGCTTACAAATTGGATCTACGAGGTGAGTACAATGTAAGTTCTACTTTTAATGTGGTTGACTTGTCTCCTTTTGATGTAGGCAATGAAGACCTTGATTTGAGGACAAATCCTTTTAAAGAAAGGGGGGATGATATGGATTCAATCAATAATCCATTGCATGTACTTAAATGACCAATCACAAGGAGCAAGGCAAAGAAGATACAAGAGGCTTTCACACTGCATGTTCAAAAGCTAGCAAATGCACAATGAGAGGCCGAGAATTTTGAACCCAAATTTTTGTGTAATGTTAGTTCAACAAGTCAAGAAGAGAATGAAGTCAAGATGGCACGGGAAAAGTTGTGTAGTTTGGAAGATGGCACGGAGGACAAAAAAAGTGTGCAGAATTTGTGAAGAGGTGGCTGTCCAACTTGCATCTCTTGGGATTTCGTGATGTCAAAGGATGTCAAACGTTGCCATTATGAGGAGCGGATTCCATAGCACATATTTAAGACAATTTAAAGCAATTCTATCTTTTTAGTTTTGAGATATGGCTGCTCGTTTGATGTGCAATCAAGTTTTAAGTTCCTAGGTCTTATTTTCTACAATTTGCAATTAAGTGTAGTTGAATGACTTTTGAGTTCCTTGGTCTATCCACGACCATTTGGCCTTTAAAATGGCTTGTAATACTCTTGAAAACTCAGAATATGTTTAGTAAAAAGCTTTTGCTTATTCAACCCCTTTGGTGTTGTATTTTCTTTCAAATCTTGTCTTAGGTTTGATGTTCAATCGATTCATTGGATTAGTTTTTGATCAATCTAATTCTGGAGTGAGTCGTCTTAGGATCTAGGAGTGACCATCCTTATTCTAAGTTTGATCTAAGTTAGCTTTCTTTGTGAGTGTTTGCAAGGATCCTAGAAGGACCTCTAGCTTTGCATCTAACAAACAAGTGGGCGCTTATCAAGTTTGATCTAAGAGTAATTCATCTTCTAACTAAACTCTTGGTTGGAATCATTCGGTAAGTTAGTCTCGTTTGTGTCCGTTTACAAGGATCCTAGAAGAACCTCTAGCTTTGTAAAGTTAAAGCATATTGGACGCTTATCATGTCGTCCAAACCTCCTAAAGAACTCTCTTTCGGACGAACTTTGAGTTCTAAATTCTCTCGAAACTCCAACGGAGCAAAGTTTGGACCAACTTCGTACAAACTAGATGAAAAACTCTCATTGGGACTAACTTTGGGTTTCGAGCTCTCCAAAACTTAAACGAAGTAACGTTTGGACCATGTTTCGTCCAAACAACCTAAAGAACTATCATTCGGACGAACTTTGAGTTCCAAACTCTCTCGAAACTCAAACGGAGCAAAGTTTGGACCAACTTTGTCCAAACTAGATGAAAAACTCTCATTGGGACGAACTTTGGGTTCCGAGCTCTAAAAAACTTAAAGGAAGTTAAGCTTGGACCATGTGTCGTCCAAACCTCCTAAAGAACTCTCTTTCGGACGAAGTTTGAGTTCTAAATTCTCTCGAAACTCCAACGGAGCAAAGTTTGGACCAACTTCGTACAAACTAGATGAAAAACTCTCATTGGGACTAACTTTGGGTTCCGAGCTCTCCAAAACTTAAACAAAGTAACGTTTGGACCATGTTTCGTCCAAACAGCCTAGAGAACTCTCATTCGGACGAACTTTGAGTTCCAAACTCTCTCGAAACTCAAACGGAGCAAAGTTTGGACCAACTTCGTCCAAACTAGATGAAAAACTCTCATTGGGACGAACTTTGGGTTCCGAGCTCTCAAAAACTTAAAGGAAGTAAAGTTTAGACCATGTGTCGTCCAAACCACCTAAAGAACTCTCATTCGGACGAACTTTGAGTTTCAAACTCTCTCGAAACTCAAACGGAGCAAAGTTTGGACCAACGTCGTCCAAACTAGATGAAAAACTCTCATTGGGACGAACTTTGGGTTCCGAGCTCTAAAAAACTTAAAGGAAGTATAGTTTGGACCATGTGTCGTCCAAACCTCGTAAAGAACTCTCATTCGGATGAACTTTGAGTTCTAAATTCTCTCGAAACTGAAACGGGGCAAAGTTTGGACCAACTTCGTCCAAACTAGATGAAAAACTCTCATTGGGACGAACTTTGGGTTCCGAGCTCTCAAAAACTTAAAGGAAGTAAAGTTTGGTCCCTGTGTCGTCCAAACCACCTAAAGAACTCTCATTCGGACGAACTTTGACTTCAAAACTCTCTCGAAAATCAAACGGAGCAAAGTTTGGACCAACTTCGTGAAAACTAGATAAAAAACTTTCATCGGGACGAACTTTGGGTTCCGAGCTCTAAAAACCTTAAAGGAAGTTAAGTTTTGACCATGTGTCGTCCAAACCACCTAATGAACTCTCATTCGGACGAACTTTGAGTTCCAAACTCTCTCAAAACTCAAACGGAGCAAAGTTTGGACCAAGTTCGTCCAAACTAGATGAAAAACTCTCATTGGGACGAACTTTAGGTTCCAAGCTCTAAAAAATTTAAAGGAAGTAAAGTTTGGACCATGTGTCGTCCAAATATCCTAAAGAACTCTCATTCGTACGAACTTTGAGTTCTAAATTCTCTCGAAACTGAAACGGAGCAAAGTTTGGACCAACTTCGTACAAACTAGATGAAAAACTCTCATTGGGACTAACTTTGGGTTCCGAGCTCTCCAAAACTTAAACAAAGTAACGTTTGGACCATGTTTCGTCCAAACAGCCTAGAGAACTCTCATTCGGACGAACTTTGAGTTCCAAACTCTCTCGAAACTCAAACGGAGCAAAGTTTGGACCAACTTCGTCCAAACTAGATGAAAAACTCTCATTGGGACGAACTTTGGGTTCCGAGCTCTCAAAAACTTAAAGGAAGTAAAGTTTGGACCATGTGTCGTCCAAACCACCTAAAGAACTCTCATACGGACGAACTTTGAGTTCCAAACTCTCTCGAAACTCAAACGGAGCAAAGTTTGGACGAACTTCGTCCAAACTAGATGAAAAACTCTCATTGGGACGAACTTTCGGTTCCGAGCTCTCGAAAACTTAAAGAAAGTAAAGTTTGGACTATGTGTCGTCCAAACCACCTAAAGAACTCTCATACGGACGAACTTTGAGTTCCAAACTCTCTCGAAACTCAAACGAAGCAAAGTTTGGACCAACTTCGTCAAAACTAGATGAAAAACTCTCATTGGGACGAACTTTCGGTTCCGAGCTCTCGAAAACTTAAAGGAAGTAAAGTTTGGACCATGTGTCGTCCAAACCACCTAAAGAACTCTCATGCGGACGAACTTTGAGTTCCAAACTCTCTCGAAACTCAAACGAAGCAAAGTTTGGACCAACTTCGTCAAAACTAGAAGAAAAACTCTCATTCGGACGAACTTTCGGTTCCGAGGTCTCGAAAACTTAAAGGAAGTAAAGTTTGGACCATGTGTCGTCCAAACCACCTAAAGAACTCTCATTCGGACGAACTTTGATTTCAGAACTCTCTCGAAACTCAAACGGAGCAAAGTTTGGACCGACTTCATCAAAACTAGACGAAAAACTCTCATTGGGACGAACTTTCGGTTCCGAGCTCTCGAAAACTTAAAGGAAGTAAAGTTTGGACCATGTGTCGTCCAAACCACCTAAAGAACTCTCATTCGGACGAACTTTGAGTTCAAAACAATCTCAAAACTCAAACGGAGCAAAGTTGGGACCAACTTCGTCCAAACTAGATGAAAAACTCTCATTGGGACGAACTTTCGGTTCCGAGCTCTCAAAAACTTCAAGAAAGTAAAGTTTGGACCATGTGTCGTCCAAACCACCTAAAGAACTCTCATTCAGACGAACTTTGAGTTCCAAATTCTCCCGAAACTCAAACGGAGCAAAGTTTGGACCAACTTTGTCCAAACTAGATGAAAAACTCTCATTGAGACGAACTTTCGGTTCCGAGCTCTCGAAAACTTAAAGGAAGTAAAGTTTGGACCATGTGTCGTCCAAACCACCTAAAGAACTCTCATTCGGACGAACTTTGATTTCCAAACTCTCTCGAAACTCAAACGGAGAAAAGTTTGGACCAACTTCGTCAAAAGTAGATGAACTGTCACTGAGACGAACTTTCGGCTCCGAGCTCTCGAAAACTTAAAGGAAGTAAAGTTTGGACCATGTGTCGTCCAAACCACCTAAAGAACTCTCATTCGGACGAAATTTGAGTTCCAAACTCTCTCGAAACTCAAACGGAGCAAAGTTTGGACCAACTTCGTCCAAACTAGATGAAAAACTCTCATTGGGACGAACTTTGGGTTCCGAGCTCTCGAAAACTTAAAGGAAGTAAAGTTTGGACCATGTGTCGTCCAAACCACCTAAAGAACTCTCATTCGGACGAACTTTGAGTTCTAAATTCTCTCGAAACTCAAA
>JAZFAW010000015.1:3327834-3355199 GCA_036850905.1 Luffa acutangula | reverse complement strand
CCTGAATCTTCAATAAAGGCCCGATTTTGACTCAATTTTTTGGGCCTCCAACTTTCTTTTGGCCCAAATACTTCTTGTAATGGATTTTGGGCACTTTTCTTGACCCAAAGTGATAATTTTAAGGCTTGGACTTCATTGAATTTGGGCTTCTAATTCATTTCTTCTTGGCTTTTTTGGACTCGATCTTCAATGTAATTCTCCAAATTGCTTTTTATTTACCAAAAAGTCTCCAAAATCATCCAAAATCTCTCAAATTCCGGTTTTTGCTTCCTTGCTCGGTTTTCTGAAAATTTAAATAGAAAATAGCATCAAAGCACACAATTCAAGCACAAAAAACTAGCTTAAAATTAATATGAAAATGATGACATTTTTGCATGTCATCAATGGTCCAAACTTTTCTTCCTTTAAGTTTTTTAGAGCTCGGAACCCAAAGTTCGTCCCAATGAGAGTTTTTCATCTAGTTTGGACGAAGTTGGTCCAAACTTTGCTCCGTTTGAATTTCGAGAGAGTTTGGAACTCAAAGTTCGTCCGAATGAGAGTTCTTTAGGTGGTTTGGACGACACATGGTCCAAACTTTACTTCCTTTAAGTTTTTTGGAGAGCTCGGAACCCAAAGTTCGTCCCAATGAGAGTTTTTCATCTAGTTTGGACGAAGTTGGTCCAAACTTTTCTCCGTTTGAGTTTCGAGAGAGTTTGGAACTCAAAGTTCGTCCGAATGAGAGTTCTTTAGGTGGTTTGGACGACACATGGTCCAAACTTTACTTCCTTTAAGTTTTCGAGAGCTCGGAACCCAAAGTTCGTCCCAATGAGAGTTTTTCATCTAGTTTGGACGAAGTTGGTCCAAACTTTTCTCCGTTTGAGTTTCAAGAGAGTTTGGAACTCAAAGTTCGTCCGAATGAGAGTTCTTTAGGTGGTTTGGACGACACATGGTCCAAACTTTATTTCCTTTAAGTTTTTTAGAGCTCGGAACCCAAAGTTCGTCCCAATGAGAGTTTTTCATCTAGTTTGATGAAGTTGGTCCAAACTTTGCTCCGTTTGAGTTTCGAGAGAGTTTGAAACTCAAAGTTCGTCCGAATGAGAGTTCTTTAGGTGGTTTGGACGACACATGGTCAAAACTTTACTTCCTTTAAGTTTTCGAGAGCTCGGAACCCAAAGTTCGTCCCAATGAGAGTTTTTCATCTAGTTTGGACGAAGTTGGTCCAAACTTTGCTCCGTTTGAGTTTCGAGAGAGTTTGGAACTCAAAGTTCGTCCGAATGAGAGTTCTTTAGGTGGTTTGGACGACACATGGTCCAAACTTTATTTCCTTTAAGTTTTTTAGAGCTCGGAACCCAAAGTTCGTCCCAATGAGAGTTTTTCATCTAGTTTGGACGAAGTTGGTCCAAATTTTTCTCCGTTTGAGTTTTGAGAGAGTTTGGAACTCAAAGTTCGTCCGAATGAGAGTTCTTTAGGTGGTTTGGACGACACATGGTCCAAACTTTACTTCCTTTAAGTTTTCGAGAGCTCGGAACCCAAAGTTCGTCCCAATGAGAGTTTTTCATCTAGTTTGGACGAAGTTGGTCCAAACTTTTCTCCGTTTGAGTTTCGAGAGAGTTTGGAACTCAAAGTTCGTCCGATTGAGAGTTCTTTAGGTGGTTTGGACGACACATGGTCCAAACTTTACTTCCTTTAAGTTTTTTAGAGCTCGGAACGCAAAGTTCGTCCCCATGAGAGTTTTTCATCTAGTTTGGACGAAGTTGGTCCAAACTTTGCTCCGTTTGAGTTTCGAGAGAGTTTGGAACTCAAAGTTCGTCCGAATGAGAGTTCTTTAGGTGGTTTGGACGACACATGGTCCAAACTTTACTTCCTTTAAGTTTTCGAGAGCTCGGAACCCAAAGTTCGTCCCAATGAGAGTTTTTCATCTAGTTTGGACGAAGTTGGTCCAAACTTTTCTCCGTTTGAGTTTCGAGAGAGTTTGGAACTCAAAGTTCGTCCGAATGAGAGTTCTTTAGGTGGTTTGGACGACACATGGTCCAAACTTTACTTCCTTTAAGTTTTTTAGAGCTCGGAACCCAAAGTTCGTCCTAATGAGAGTTTTTCATCTAGTTTTGATGAAGTTGGTCCAAACTTTGCTCCGTTTGAGTTTCGGAAGAGTTTGAAACTCAAAGTTCGTCCGAATGAGAGTTCTTTAGGTGGTTTGGACGACACATGGTCAAAACTTTACTTCCTTTAAGTTTTCGAGAGCTCGGAACCCAAAGTTCGTCCCAATGAGAGTTTTTCATCTAGTTTGGACGAAGTTGGTCCAAACTTTGCTCCGTTTGAGTTTCGAGAGAGTTTGGAACTCAAAGTTCGTCCGAATGAGAGTTCTTTAGGTGGTTTGGACGACACATGGTCCAAACTTTATTTCCTTTAAGTTTTTTAGAGCTCGGAACCCAAAGTTCGTCCCAATGAGAGTTTTTCATCTAGTTTGGACGAAGTTGGTCCAAATTTTTCTCCGTTTGAGTTTTCGAGAGAGTTTGGAACTCAAAGTTCGTCCGAATGAGAGTTCTTTAGGTGGTTTGGACGACACATGGTCCAAACTTTACTTCCTTTAAGTTTTCGAGAGCTCGGAACCCAAAGTTCGTCCCAATGAGAGTTTTTCATCTAGTTTTGACGAAGTTGGTCCAAACTTTTCTCCGTTTGAGTTTCGAGAGAGTTTGGAACTCAAAGTTCGTCCGAATGAGAGTTCTTTAGGTGGTTTGGACGACACATGGTCCAAACTTTACTTCCTTTAAGTTTTTTAGAGCTCGGAACCAAAAGTTCGTCCCAATGAGAGTTTTTCATCTAGTTTGGACGAAGTTGGTCCAAACTTTGCTCTGTTTGAGTTTCGAGAGAGTTTGGAACTCAACGTTCGTCCGAATGAAAGTTCTTTAGGTGGTTTGGACGACACATGGTCCAAACTTTACTTCCTTTAAGTTTTCGAGAGCTCGGAACCGAAAGTTCGTCCCAATGAGAGTTTTTCATCTAGTTTTGACGAAGTTGGTCCAAACTTTGCTCCGTTTGAGTTTCGAGAGAGTTTGGAACTTAAAGTTCGTCCGAATGAGAGTTCTTTAGGTGGTTTGGACGACACATGGTCCAAACTTTACTTCCTTTAAGTTTAGGAGAGCTCGTAACAGAAAGTTCGTCCCAATGAGAGTTTTTCATCTAGTTTTGACGAAGTTGGTCCAAACTTTGATTCGTTTTAGTTTCGAGAGAGTTTGGAACTCAAAGTTCGTCCGTATGAGAGTTCTTTAGGTGGTGTGGACGACACATGGTCAAAACTTTACTTCCTTTAAGTTTTCGAGAGCTCGGAACCAAAAGTTCGTCCCAATGAGAGTTTTTCATCTAGTTTGGACGAAGTTGGTCCAAACTTTGCTCCGTTTTAGTTTCGAGAGAGTTTGGAACTCAAAGTTCTTCCGAATGAGAGTTCTGTAGGTGGTTTGGACGACACATGGTCCAAACTTTACTTCCTTTAAGTTTTCGAGAGCTCGGAATCGAAAGTTCGTCCCAATGAGAGTTTTTCATCTAGTTTTGACGAAGTTGGTCCAAACTTTGCTCCGTTTGAGTTTCGAGAGAGTTTGGAACTCAAAGTTCGTCCGAATGAGAGTTCTTTAGGTGGTGTGGACGACACATGGTTCAAACTTTACTTCCTTTAAGTTTTGGAGAGCTCGGAACCCAAAGTTCATCCCGATGAGAGTTTTTCATCTAGTTTGGACGAAGTTGGTCCAAACTTTGCTCCGTTTGAGTTTCGAGAGAGTTTGGAACTCAAAGTTCGTCCGAATGAGAGTTCTTTAGGTGGTTTGGACGACACATGGTCCAAACTTTACTTCCTTTATGTTTTGGAGAGCTCGGAACCCAAAGATCGTCCCAATGAGAGTTTTTCATCCAGTTTTGACAAAGTTGGTCCAAACTTTGCTCCGTTTGAGTTTCGAGAGAGTTTGGAACTCAACGTTCGTCCGAATGAGAGTTCTTTAGGTGGTTTGGACGACACATGGTCCAAACTTTACTTCCTTTAAGTTTTCGAGAGCTCGGAACCCAAAGTTCGTCCCAATGAGAGTTTTTCATCTAGTTTGGACGAAGTTGGTCCAAACTTTGCTCCGTTTGAGTTTCGAGAGAGTTTGGAACTCAAAGTTCGTCCGAATGAGAGTTCTTTAGGTGGTTTGGACGACACATGGTCCAAACTTTATTTCCTTTAAGTTTTTTAGAGCTCGGAACCCAAAGTTCGTCCCAATGAGAGTTTTTCATCTAGTTTGGACGAAGTTGGTCCAAATTTTTCTCCGTTTGAGTTTTGAGAGAGTTTGGAACTCAAAGTTCGTCCGAATGAGAGTTCTTTAGGTGGTTTGGACGACACATGGTCCAAACTTTACTTCCTTTAAGTTTTCGAGAGCTCGGAACCCAAAGTTCGTCCCAATGAGAGTTTTTCATCTAGTTCTGACGAAGTTGGTCCAAACTTTTCTCCGTTTGAGTTTCGAGAGAGTTTGGAACTCAAAGTTCGTCCGATTGAGAGTTCTTTAGGTGGTTTGGACGACACATGGTCCAAACTTTACTTCCTTTAAGTTTTTTAGAGCTCGGAACCCAAAGTTCGTCCCCATGAGAGTTTTTCATCTAGTTTGGACGAAGTTGGTCCAAACTTTGCTCCGTTTGAGTTTCGAGAGAGTTTGGAACTCAAAGTTCGTCCGAATGAGAGTTCTTTAGGTGGTTTGGACGACACATGGTCCAAACTTTACTTCCTTTAAGTTTTCGAGAACTCGGAACCCAAAGTTCGTCCCAATGAGAGTTTTTCATCTAGTTTGGACGAAGTTGGTCCAAACTTTGCTCCGTTTGAGTTTCGAGAGAGTTTGGAACTTAAAGTTCGTCCGAATGAGAGTTCTTTAGGTGGTTTGGACGACACATGGTCAAAACTTTATTTCCTTTAAGTTTTTTAGAGTCGGAACCCAAATTTCGTCCCAATGAGAGTTTTTCATCTAGTTTGGACGAAGTTGGTCCAAACTTTGCTCCGTTTGAGTTTCGAGAGAGTTTTGAACTCAAAGTTCGTCCGAATGAGAGTTCATTAGGTGGTTTGGACGACACATGGTCCAAACTTTACTTCCTTTAAGTTTTCGAGAGCTCGGAACCAAAACTTTGTCCCAACGAGAGTTTTTCATCGAGTTTGGACGAAGTTGGTCCAAACTTTGCTCCGTTTGAGTTTCGAGAGAGTTTGGAACTCAAAGTTCGTTCGAATGAGAGTTCTTTTGGTGGTTTGGACGACACATGGTCCAAACTTTACTTCCTTTATGTTTAGGAGAGCTCGGAACCCAAAGTTCGTCCCAATGAGAGTTTTTCATGTAGTTTGGACGAAGTTAGTCCAAACTTTGCTCCGTTTTAGTTTCGAAAGAGTTTGGAACTCAAAGTTCGTCCGAATGAGATTTCTTTAGGTGGTTTGGACGACACATGGTCCAAACTTTACTTCCTTTAAGTTTAGGAGAGCTCGGAACCCAAAGTTCGTCCCAATGAGAGTTTTTCATCTAGTTTTGACGAAGTTGGTCCAAACTTTTCTTCGTTTGAGTTTCAAGAGAGTTTGGAACTCAAAGTTCGTCCGTATGAGAGTTCTTTAGGTGGTTTGGACGACACATGGTCCAAACTTTACTTCCTTTAAGTTTTCGAGAGCTCGGAACCCAAAGTTCGTCCCAATGAGAGTTTTTCATCTAGTTTGGACGAAGTTGGTCCAAACTTTGCTCCGTTTTAGTTTCGAGAGAGTTTGGAACTCAAAGTTCGTCCGAATGAGAGTTCTTTAGGTGGTTTGGACGATACATTGTCCAAACTTTACTTCGTTTAAGTTTTGGAGAGCTCGGAACCCAAAGATCGTCCCAATGAGAGTTTTTCATCTAGTTTTGATGAAGTTGGTCGAAACTTTGCTCCGTTTGAGTTTCGAAAGAGTTTGGAACTCAAAGTTCGTCCGAATGAGAGTTCTTTAGGTGGTTTGGACGATACATGGTCCAAACTTTACTTCGTTTAAGTTTTGGAGAGCTCGGAACCCAAAGATCGTCCCAATGAGAGTTTTTCATCTAGTTTTGATGAAGTTGGTCGAAAATTTGCTCCGTTTGAGTTTCGAAAGAGTTTTGAACTCAAAGTTCGTCCGAATGTGAGTTCTTTAGGTGGTTTGGACGACACATGGTCCAAACTTTACTTCCTTTAAGTTTTCGAGAGCTCGGAACCCAAAGTTCGTCCCAATGAGAGTTTTTCATCTAGTTTGGACGACGTTGGTCCAAACTTTGCTCCGTTTGAGTTTCGAGAGAGTTTGGAACTCAAAGATCGTCCGAATGAGAGTTCTTTAGGTGGTTTGGACGACACATGGTCCAAACGTTACTTCCTTTAAGTTTTCGAGAGCTCGGAACCCAAAGTTCGTCCCAATGAGAGTTTTTCATCTAGTTTGGACGAAGTTGGTCCAAACTTTGCTCCGTTTTAGTTTCGAGAGAGTTTGGAACTCAAAGTTCGTCCGAATGAGAGTTTTTCATCTAGTTTGGACGAAGTTGGTCCAAACTTTGCTCCGTTTGAGTTTCGAGAGAGTTTTGAATTCAAAGTTCGTCCGAATGAGAGTTCTTTAGGTGGTTTCGACGACACATGGTCCAAACTTTACTTCCTTTAACTTTTTGAGAGCTGGGAACCGAATGTTCGTCCCAATGAGAGTTTTTCATCTAGTTTTGACGAAGTTGGTCCAAACTTTGCTCCGTTTGAGTTTCGAGAGAGTTTGGAAATCAAAGTTCGTCCGAATGAGAGTTCTTTAGGTGGTTTGGACGACACATGGTCCAAACTTTACTTCCTTTATGTTTTGGAGAGCTCGGAACCCAAAGATCGTCCCAATGAGAGTTTTTCATCTAGTTTTTACGAAGTTGGTCCAAACTTTGCTCCGTTTGAGTTTCGAGAGAGTTTGGAACTCAAAGTTCGTCCGAATGAGAGTTCTTTAGGTGGTTTGGACGACACATGGTCCAAACTTTACTTCCTTTAAGTTTAGGAGAGCTCGGAACCCAAAGTTCGTCCCAATGAGAGTTTTTCATCTAGTTTGGACGAAGTTAGTCCAAACTTTGCTCCGTTTTAGTTTCGAAAGAGTTTGGAACTCAAAGTTCGTCCGAATGAGATTTCTTTAGGTGGTTTGGACGACACATGGTCCAAACTTTACTTCCTTTAAGTTTAGGAGAGCTCGGAACCCAAAGTTCGTCCCAATGAGAGTTTTTCATCTAGTTTTGACGAAGTTGGTCCAAACTTTTCTTCGTTTGAGTTTCAAGAGAGTTTGGAACTCAAAGTTCGTCCGTATGAGAGTTCTTTAGGTGGTTTGGACGACACATGGTCCAAACTTTACTTCCTTTAAGTTTTCGAGAGCTCGGAACCCAAAGTTCGTCCCAATGAGAGTTTTTCATCTAGTTTGGACGAAGTTGGTCCAAACTTTGCTCCGTTTTAGTTTCGAGAGAGTTTGGAACTCAAAGTTCGTCCGAATGAGAGTTCTTTAGGTGGTTTGGACGACACATGGTCCAAACTTTACTTCCTTTAAGTTTTGGAGAGCTCGGAACCCAAAGATCGTCCCAATGAGAGTTTTTCATCTAGTTTTGATGAAGTTGGTCCAAACTTTGCTCCGTTTGAGTTTCGAAAGAGTTTGGAACTCAAAGTTCGTCCGAATGAGAGTTCTTTAGGTGGTTTGGACGACACATGGTCCAAACTTTACTTCCTTTAAGTTTTTTAGAGCTCGGAACCCAAAGTTCGTCCCAATGAGAGTTTTTCATCTAGTTTGGACGAAGTTTGTCCAAACTTTGCTCCGTTTGAGTTTCGAGAGAGTTTGGAACTCAAAGTTCGTCCGAATGAGAGTTCTTTAGGTGGTTTGGACGACACATGGTCCAAACTTTATTTCCTTTAAGTTTTTTAGAGCTCGGAACCCAAAGTTCGTCCCAATGAGAGTTTTTCATCTAGTTTGGACGAAGTTGGTCCAAACTTTGCTCCGTTTGAGTTTCGAGAGAGTTTGGAACTCAAAGTTCGTCCGATTGAGAGTTCTTTAGGTGGTTTGGACGACACATGGTCCAAACTTTACTTCCTTTAAGTTTTCGAGAGCTCGGAACCCAAAGTTCGTCCCAATGAGAGTTTTTCATCTAGTTTGGACGAAGTTGGTCCAAACTTTGCTCCGTTTGAGTTTCGAGAGAGTTTGGAACTTAAAGTTCGTCCGAATGAGAGTTCTTTAGGTGGTTTGGACGACACATGGTCAAAACTTTATTTCCTTTAAGTTTTTTAGAGCTCGGAACCCAAAGTTCGTCCCAATGAGAGTTTTTCATCTAGTTTGGACGAAGTTGGTCCAAACTTTGCTCCGTTTGAGTTTCGAGAGAGTTTTGAACTCAAAGTTCGTCCGAATGAGAGTTCATTAGGTGGTTTGGACGACACATGGTCCAAACTTTACTTCCTTTAAGTTTTCGAGAGCTCGGAACCAAAACTTTGTCCCAACGAGAGTTTTTCATCGAGTTTGGACGAAGTTGGTCCAAACTTTGCTCCGTTTGAGTTTCGAGAGAGTTTGGAACTCAAAGTTCGTTCGAATGAGAGTTCTTTTGGTGGTTTGGACGACACATGGTCCAAACTTTACTTCCTTTAAGTTTTCGAGAGCTCGGAACCCAAAGCTCGTCCCAATTAGAGTTTTTCATCTAGTTTTGACGAAGTTGGTCCAAACTTTGCTCCGTTTGAGTTTCGAGAGAATTTGGAACTAAAAGTTCGTCCGAATGAGAGTTCTTTAGGTGGTTTGGACGACACATGGTCCAAACGTTACTTCCTTTAAGTTTTCGAGAGCTCGGAACCCAAAGTTCGTCCCAATGAGAGTTTTTCATCTAGTTTGGACGAAGTTGGTCCAAACTTTGCTCCGTTTTAGTTTCGAGAGAGTTTGGAACTCAAAGTTCGTCCGAATGAGAGTTCTTTAGGTGGTTTGGACGACACATGGTCCAAACTTTACTTCCTTTAAGTTTTCGAGAGCTCGGAACCCAAAGATCGTCCCAATGAGAGTTTTTTAATCTAGTTTTGATGAAGTTGGTCGAAACTTTGCTCCGTTTGAGTTTCAAAAGAGTTTGGAACTCAAACTTCGTCCGAATGAGAGTTCTTTAGGTGGTTTGGACGACACATGGTCCAAACGTTACTTCCTTTAAGTTTTCGAGAGCTCGGAACCCAAAGTTCGTCCCAATGAGAGTTTTTCATCTAGTTTGGACGAAGTTGGTCCAAACTTTGCTCCGTTTGAGTTTCGAGAGAGTTTGGAACTCAAAGTTCGTCCGAATGAGAGTTCTTTAGGTGGTTTGCACGACACATGGTCCAAACTTTACTTCCTTTAAGTTTTGGAGAGCTCGGAACCCAAAGATCGTCCCAATGAGAGTTTTTCATCTAGTTTTGATGAAGTTGGTCGAAACTTTGCTCCGTTTGAGTTTCAAAAGAGTTTGGAACTCAAAGTTCATCCGAATGAGAGTTCTTTAGGTGGTTTGGACGACACATGGTCCAAACGTTACTTCCTTTAAGTTTTCGAGAGCTCGGAACCCAAAGTTCGTCCCAATGAGAGTTTTTCATCTAGTTTGGACGAAGTTTGTCCAAACTTTGCTCCGTTTTAGTTTCGAGAGAGTTTGGAACTTAAAGTTCGTCCGAATGAGAGTTCTTTAGGTGGTTTGGACGACACATGGTCCAAACTTTACTTCCTTTAAGTTTTCGAGAACTCGGAACCCAAAGTTCGTCCCAATGAGAGTTTTTCATCTAGTTTGGACGAAGTTGGTCCAAACTTTGCTCCGTTTGAGTTTCGAGAGAGTTTGGAACTTAAAGTTCGTCCGAATGAGAGTTCTTTAGGTGGTTTGGACGACACATGGTAAAAACTTTATTTCCTTTAAGTTTTTTAGAGCTCGGAACCCAAAGTTCGTCCCAATGAGAGTTTTTCATCTAGTTTGGACGAAGTTGGTCCAAACTTTGCTCCGTTTGAGTTTCGAGAGAGTTTTGAACTCAAAGTTCGTCCGAATGAGAGTTCTTTAGGTGGTTTGGACGACACATGGTCCAAACTTTACTTCCTTTAAGTTTTCGAGAGCTCGGAACCCAAAGTTCGTCCCAATGAGAGTTTTTCATCTAGTTTGGACGAAGTTGGTCCAAACTTTGCTCCGTTTGAGTTTCGAGAGAGTTTCGAACTTAAAGTTCGTCCGAATGAGAGTTCTTTAGGTGGTTTGGACGACACATGGTCAAAACTTTATTTCCTTTAAGTTTTTTAGAGCTCGGAACCCAAAGTTCGTCCCAATGAGAGTTTTTCATCTAGTTTGGACGAAGTTGGTCCAAACTTTGCTCCGTTTGAGTTTCGAGAGAGTTTGAACTCAAAGTTCGTCCGAATGAGAGTTCTTTAGGTGGTTTGGACGACACATGGTCCAAACTTTACTTCCTTTAAGTTTTCGAGAGCTCGGAACCAAAACTTTGTCCCAATGAGAGTTTTTCATCGAGTTTGGACGAAGTTGGTCCAAACTTTGCTCCGTTTGAGTTTCGAGAGAGTTTGGAACTCAAAGTTCGTTCGAATGAGAGTTCTTTTGGTGGTTTGGACGACACATGGTCCAAACTTTACTTCCTTTAAGTTTTCGAGAGCTCGGAACCCAAAGCTCGTCCCAATTAGAGTTTTTCATCTAGTTTGGACGAAGTTGGTCCAAACTTTGCTCCGTTTGAGTTTCGAGAGAGTTTGGAACTAAAAGTTCGTCCGAATGAGAGTTGTTTAGGTGGTTTGGACGTCACATGGTCCAAACGTTACTTCCTTTAAGTTTTCGAGAGCTCGGAACCCAAAGTTCGTCCCAATGAGAGTTTTTCATCTAGTTTGGACGAAGTTGGTCCAAACTTTGCTCCGTTTTAGTTTCGAGAGAGTTTGGAACTCAAAGTTCGTCCGAATGAGAGTTCTTTAGGTGGTTTGGACGACACATGGTCCAAACTTTACTTCCTTTAAGTTTTCGAGAGCTCGGAACCCAAAGATCGTCCCAATGAGAGTTTTTCATCTAGTTTTGATGAAGTTGGTCGAAACTTTGCTCCGTTTGAGTTTCAAAAGAGTTTGGAACTCAAAGTTCGTCCGAATGAGAGTTCTTTAGGTGGTTTGGACGACACATGGTCCAAACGTTACTTCCTTTAAGTTTTCGAGAGCTCGGAACCCAAAGTTCGTCCCAATGAGAGTTTTTCATCTAGTTTGGACGAAGTTTGTCCAAACTTTGCTCCGTTTTAGTTTCGAGAGAGTTTGGAACTTAAAGTTCGTCCGAATGAGAGTTCTTTAGGTGGTTTGCACGACACATGGTCCAAACTTTACTTCCTTTAAGTTTTGGAGAGCTCGGAACCCAAAGATCGTCCCAATGAGAGTTTTTCATCTAGTTTTGATGAAGTTGGTCGAAACTTTGCTCCGTTTGAGTTTCAAAAGAGTTTGGAACTCAAAGTTCGTCCGAATGAGAGTTCTTTAGGTGGTTTGGACGACACATGGTCCAAACGTTACTTCCTTTAAGTTTTCGAGAGCTCGGAACCCAAAGTTCGTCCCAATGAGAGATTTTCATCTAGTTTGGACGAAGTTTGTCCAAACTTTGCTCCGTTTTAGTTTCGAGAGAGTTTGGAACTTAAAGTTCGTCCGAATGAGAGTTCTTTAGGTGGTTTGGACGACACATGGTCCAAACTTTACTTCCTTTATGTTTTGTAGAGCTCGGAACCCAAAGTTCGTCCCAATGAGAGTTTTTCATCTACTTTGGACGAAGTTGGTCCAAACTTTGCTTCGTTTAAGTTTTCGAGAGCTCGGAACCCAAAGTTCGTCCCAATGAGAGTTTTTCATCTAGTTTGGACGAAGTTGGTCCAAACTTTGCTCCGTTTTAGTTTCGAGAGAGTTTGGAACTCAAAGTTCGTCCGAATGAGAGTTCTTTAGGTGGTTTGGACGATACATGGTCCAAACTTTACTTCGTTTAAGTTTTGGAGAGCTCGGAACCCAAAGATCGTCCCAATGAGAGTTTTTCATCTAGTTTTGATGAAGTTGGTCGAAACTTTGCTCCGTTTGAGTTTCGAAAGAGTTTGGAACTCAAAGTTCGTCCGAATGAGAGTTCTTTAGGTGGTTTGGACGACACATGGTCCAAACTTTACTTCCTTTAAGTTTTTTAGAACTCGGAACCCAAAGTTCGTCCCAATGAGAGTTTTTCATCTAGTTTGGACGAAGTTGGTCCAAACTTTGCTCCGTTTGAGTTTCGAGAGACTTTGGAACTCAAAGTTCGTCCGAATGAGAGTTCTTTAGGTGGTTTGGACGACACATGGTCCAAACTTTATTTCCTTTAAGTTTTTTAGAGCTCGGAACCCAAAGTTCGTCCCAATGAGAGTTTTTCATCTAGTTTGGACGAAGTTGGTCCAAACTTTGCTCCGTTTGAGTTTCGAGAGAGTTTGGAACTCAAAGTTCGTCCGAATGAGAGTTCTTTAGGTGGTTTGGACGACACATGGTCCAAACTTTACTTCCTTTATGTTTTTTAGAGCTCGGAACCCAAAGTTCGTCCCAATGAGAGTTTTTCATCTAGTTTGGACGAAGTTGGTCCAAACTTTGCTCCGTTTGAGTTTCGAGAGAGTTTTGAACTCAAAGTTCGTCCGAATGAGAGTTCTTTAGGTGGTTTGGACGACACATGGTCCAAACTTTACTTCCTTTAAGTTTTCGAGAGCTCGGAACCAAAACTTCGTCCCAATGAGAGTTTTTCATCGAGTTTGGACGAAGTTGGTCCAAACTTTGCTCCGTTTGAGTTTCGAGAGAGTTTGGAACTCAAAGTTCGTCCGAATGAGAGTTCTTTTGGTGGTTTGGACGACACATGGTCCAAACTTTACTTCCTTTAAGTTTTCGAGAGCTCGGAACCCAAAGCTCGTCCAAATTAGAGTTTTTCATCTAGTTTGGACGAAGTTGGTCCAAACTTTGCTCCGTTTGAGTTTCGAGAGAGTTTGGAACTCAAAGTTCGTCCGAATGAGAGTTCTTTAGGTGGTTTGGACGACACATGGTCCAAACGTTACTTCCTTTAAGTTTTCGAGAGCTCGGAACCCAAAGTTCGTCCCAATGAGAGTTTTTCATCTAGTTTGGACGAAGTTGGTCCAAACTTTGCTCCGTTTTAGTTTCGAGAGAGTTTGGAACTCAAAGTTCGTCTGAATGAGAGTTCTTTAGGTGGTTTGGACGACACATGGTCCAAACTTTACTTCCTTTAAGTTTTCGAGAGCTCGGAACCCAAAGATCGTCCCAATGAGAGTTTTTCATCTAGTTTTGATGAAGTTGGTCGAAACTTTGCTCCGTTTGAGTTTCGAAAGAGTTTGGAACTCAAAGTTCGTCCGAATGAGAGTTCTTTAGGTGGTTTGGACGACACATGGTCCAAACTTTACTTCCTTTAAGTTTTTTAGAGCTCGGAACCCAAAGTTCGTCCCAATGAGAGTTTTTCATCTAGTTTGGACGAAGTTGGTCCAAACTTTGCTCCGTTTGAGTTTCGAGAGAGTTTGGAACTCAAAGTTCGTCCGAATGAGTGTTCTTTAGGTGGTTTGGACGACACATGGTCCAAACTTTACTTCCTTTAAGTTTTTTAGAGCTCGGAACCCAAAGTTCGTCCCAATGAGAGTTTTTCATCTAGTTTGGACGAAGTTGGTCCAAACTTTGCTCCGTTCGAGTTTCGAGAGAGTTTGGAACTCAAAGTTCGTCCGAATGAGAGTTCTTTAGGTGGTTTGGATGACACATGGTCCAAACTTTACTTCCTTTAAGTTTTCGAGAGCTCGGAACCAAAACTTCGTCCCAATGAGAGTTTTTCATCTAGTTTGGACGAAGTTGGTCCAAACTTTGCTCCGTTTGAGTTTCGAGAGAGTTTGGAACTCAAAGTTCGTCCGAATGAGAGTTCTTTAGGTGGTTTGGACGACACATGGTCCAAACGTTACTTCCTTTAAGTTTTCGAGAGCTCGGAACCCAAAGTTCGTCCCAATGAGAGTTTTTCATCTAGTTTGGACGAAGTTGGTCCAAACTTTGCTCCGTTTTAGTTTCGAGAGAGTTTGGAACTCAAAGTTCGTCCGAATGAGAGTTCTTTAGGTGGTTTGGACGACACATGGTCCAAACTTTACTTCCTTTAAGTTTTTCGAGAGCTCGGAACCCAAAGATCGTCCCAATGAGAGTTTTTCATCTAGTGTTGATGAAGTTGGTCGAAACTTTGCTCCGTTTGAGTTTCAAAAGAGTTTGGAACTCAAAGTTCGTCCGAATGAGAGTTCTTTAGGTGGTTTGGACGACACATGGTCCAAACTTTACTTCCTTTAAGTTTTTTAGAGCTCGAAACCCAAAGTTCGTCCCAATAAGAGTTTTTCATCTAGTTTGGACGAAGTTGGTCCAAACTTTGCTCCGTTCGAGTTTCGAGAGAGTTTGGAACTCAAAGTTCGTCCGAATGAGAGTTCTTTAGGTGGTTTGGATGACACATGGTCCAAACTTTACTTCCTTTAAGTTTTCGAGAGCTCGGAACCAAAACTTCGTCCCAATGAGAGTTTTTCATCTCGTTTGGACGAAGTTGGTCCAAACTTTGCTCCGTTCGAGTTTCGAGAGAGTTTGGAACTCAAAGTTCGTCCGAATGAGAGTTCTTTAGGTGGTTTGGACGACACATGGTCCAAACTTTACTTCCTTTAAGTTTTCGAGAGCTCGGAACCAAAACTTCGTCCCAATGAGAGTTTTTCATCTAGTTTGGATGAAGTTGGTCCAAACTTTGCTCCGTTTGAGTTTCGAGAGAGTTTGGAACTTAAAGTTCGTTCGAATGAGAGTTCTTTAGGTGGTTTGGACGACACATGGTCCAAACTTTACTTCCTTTAAGTTTTCGAGAGCTCGGAACCAAAACTTCGTCCCAATGAGAGTTTTTCATCTAGTTTGGACGAAGTTGGTCCAAACTTTGCTCCGTTTGAGTTTCGAGAGAGTTTGGAACTCAAAGTTCGTCCGAATGAGAGTTCTTTAGGTGGTTTGGACGACACATAGTCCAAACTTTACTTCCTTTAAGTTTTCGAGAGCTCGGAACCAAAACTTCGTCCCAATGAGAGTTTTTCATCTAGTTTGGACGAAGTTGGTCCAAACTTTGCTCCGTTTGAGTTTCGAGAGAGTTTGGAACTCAAAGTTCGTCCGAATGAGAGTTCTTTAGGTGGTTTGGACGACACACGGTCCAAACTTTATTTCCTTTAAGTTTTATAGAGCTCGGAACCCAAAGATCGTCCCAATGAGAGTCTTTCATCTAGTTTGGACGAAGTTGGTCCAAACTTTTCTCCGTTTGAGTTTCGAGAGAGTTTGGAACTCAAAGTTCGTCCAAATGAGAGTTCTTTAGGTGGTTTGGACGACACATGGTCCAAACTTTACTTCCTTTAAGTTTTTTAGAGCTCGGAACCCAAAGTTCGTCCCAATGAGAGTTTTCATCTAGTTTGGACGAAGTTGGTCCAAACTTTGCTCCGTTTGAGTTTCGAGAGAGTTTGGAACTCAAAGTTCGTCCGAATGAGAGTTCTTTAGGTGGTTTGGACGACACATGGTCCAAACTTTACTTCCTTTAAGTTTTCGAGAGCTCGGAACCCAAAGTTCGTCCCAATGAGAGTTTTTCATCTAGTTTGGACGAAGTTGGTCCAAACTTTGCCCCGTTTGAGTTTCGAGAGAGTTTGGAACTCAAAGTTCGTCCGAATGAGAGTTCTTTAGGTGGTTTGGACGACACATGGTCCAAACTTTACTTCCTTTAAGTTTTTCGAGAGCTCGGAACCAAAACTTCGTCCCAATGAGAGTTTTTCATCGAGTTTGGACGAAGTTGGTCCAAACTTTGCTCCGTTTGAGTTTCGAGAGAGTTTGGAACTCAAAGTTCGTCCGAATGAGAGTTCTTTAGGTGGTTTGGACGACACATGGTCCAAACTTTACTTCCTTTAAGTTTTCGAGAGCTCGGAACCAAAACTTCGTCCCAATGAGAGTTTTTCATCGAGTTTGGACGAAGTTGGTCCAAACTTTGCTCCGTTTGAGTTTCGAGAGAGTTTGGAACTCAAAGTTCGTCCGAATGAGAGTTCTTTAGGTGGTTTGGACGACACACGGTCCAAACTTTACTTCCTTTAATTTTTGGAGAGCTCGGAACCCAAAGTTCGTCCCAATGAGAGTTTTTCATCTAGTTTGGACGAAGGTTGTCCAAACTTTTCTCCGTTTGAGTTTTGAGAGAGTTTGGAACTCAAAGTTCGTCCGAATGAGAGTTCTTTAGGTGGTTTGGACGACACATGGTCCAAACTTTATTTCCTTTAAGTTTTTTAGAGCTCGGAACCCAAAGTTCGTCCCAATGAGAGTTTTTCATCTAGTTTGGACGAAGTTGGTCCAAACTTTTCTCCGTTTGAGTTTCGAGAGAGTTTGGAACTCAAAGTTCATCCGAATGAGAGTTCTTTAGGTGGTTTGGACGACACATGGTCCAAACTTTACTTCCTTTAAGTTTTTTAGAGCTCGGAACCCAAAGTTCGTCCCAATGAGAGTTGAAATCTAGTTTGGACGAAGTTGGTCCAAACTTTGCTCCGTTTGAGTTTCGAGAGAGTTTGGAACTCAAAGTTCGTCCGAATGAGAGTTCTTTAGGTGGTTTGGACGACACATGGTCCAAACTTTACTTCCTTTAAGTTTTGGAGAGCTCGGAACCCAAAGTTCGTCCCAATGAGAGTTTTTCATCTAGTTTGGACGAAGTTGGTCTAAACTTTGCTCCGTTTGAGTTTCGAGAGAGTTTGGAACTCAAAGTTCGTCCGAATGAGAGTTCTTTAGGTGGTTTGGACGACACATGGTCCAAACTTTATTTCCTTTAAGTTTTTTAGAGCTCGGAACCCAAAGTTCGTCCCAATGAGAGTTTTTCATCTAGTTTGGACGAAGTTGGTTCAAATTTTTCTCCGTTTGAGTTTTGAGAGAGTTTGGAACTCAAAGTTCGTCCGAATGAGAGTTCTTTAGGTGGTTTGGACGACACATGGTCCAAACTTTACTTCCTTTCAGTTTTCGAGAGCTCGGAACCCAAAGTTCGTCCCAATGAGAGTTTTTCATCTAGTTTGGACGAAGTTGGTCCAAACTTTGCTCCGTTTGAGTTTCGAGAGAGTTTGGAACTCAAAGTTCGTCCGAATGAGAGTTCTTTAGGTGGTTTGGACGACACATGGTCCAAACTTTACTTCCTTTAAGTTTTCGAGAGCTCGGAACCCAAAGTTCGTCCCAATGAGAGTTTTTCATCTAGTTTGGACGAAGTTGGTCCAAACTTTGCTCCGTTTGAGTTTCGAGAGAGTATGGAACTCAAAGTTCGTCCGAATGACAGTTCTTTAGGTGGTTTGGACGACACATGGTCCAAACTTTACTTCTTTTAAGTTTTCGAGAGCTCGGAACCAAAACTTCGTCCCAATGAGAGTTTTTCATCGAGTTTGGACGAAGTTGGTCCAAACTTTGCTCCGTTTGAGTTTCGAGAGAGTTTGGAACTCAAAGTTCGTCCGAATGAGAGTTCTTTAGGTGGTTTGGACGACACATGGTCCAAACTTTACTTCGTTTAAGTTTTCGAGAGCTCGGAACCCAAAGTTCGTCCCAATGAGAGTTTTTCATCTAGTTTGGACGAAGTTGGTCCAAACTTTGCTCCGTTTGAGTTTCGAGAGAGTTTGGAACTCAAAGTTCGTCCGAATGAGAGTTCTTTAGGTGGTTTGGACGACACGTGGTCCAAACTTTTCTTCCTTTAAGTTTTTTAGAGCTCGGAACCCAAAGTTCGTCCCAATGAGAGTTTTTCATCTAGTTTGGACGAAGTTGGTCGAAACTTTGCTCCGTTTGAGTTTCGAGAGAGTTTGGAACTCAAAGTTCGTCCGAATGAGAGTTCTTTAGGTGGTTTGGACGACACATGGTCCAAACTTTACTTCCTTTAAGTTTTTTAGAGCTCGGAACCCAAAGTTCGTCCGAATGAGAGTTCTTTAGATGGTTTGGACAACACATGGTCCAAACTTTACTTCCTTTAAGTTTTCGAGAGCTCGGAACCAAAACTTCGTCCCAATGAGAGTTTTTCATCTAGTTTGGACGAAGTTGGTCCAAACTTTGCTCCGTTTGAGTTTCGAGAGAGTTTGGAACTCAAAGTTCGTCCGAATGAGAGTTCTTTAGGTGGTTTGGACGACACATGGTCCAAACTTTACTTCCTTTAAGTTTTCGAGAGCTCGGAACCCAAAGTTCGTCCCAATGGGAGTTTTTCATCTAGTTTGGACGAAGTTGGTCCAAACTTTGCTCCGTTTGAGTTTCGAGAGAGTTTGGAACTCAAAGTTCGTCCGAATGAGAGTTCTTTAGGTGGTTTGGACGACACATGGTCCAAACTTTACTTCCTTTAAGTTTTCGAGAGCTCGGAACCCAAAGTTCGTCCAAATGAGAGTTTTTCATCTAGTTTGGACGAAGTTGGTCCAAACTTTGCTCCGTTTGAGTTTCGAGAGAGTTTGGAACTCAAAGTTCGTCCGAATGAGAGTTCTTTAGGTGGTTTGGACGACACATGGTCGAAACTTTACTTCCTTTAAGTTTCCGAGAGCTCGGAACCAAAACTTCGTCCCAATGAGAGTTTTTCATCGAGTTTGGACGAAGTTGGTCCAAACTTTGCTCCGTTTGAGTTTCGAGAGAGTTTGGAACTCAAAGTTCGTCCGAATGAGAGTTCTTTAGGTGGTTTGGACGACACATGGTCCAAACTTTACTTCCTTTAAGTTTTCGAGAGCTCGGAACCCAAAGCTCGTCCCAATGAGAGTTTTTCATCTAGTTTGGACGAAGTTGGTCCAAACTTTGCTCCGTTTGAGTTTCGAGAGAGTTTGGAACTCAAAGTTCGTCCGAATGAGAGTTCTTTAGGTGGTTTGGACGACACATGGTCCAAACTTTTCTTCCTTTAAGTTTTTTAGAGCTCGGAACCCAAAGTTCGTCCCAATGAGAGTTTTTCATCTAGTTTGGACGAAGTTGGTCCAAACTTTGCTCCGTTTGAGTTTCGAGAGAGTTTGGAACTCAAAGTTCGTCCGAATGAGAGTTCTTTAGGTGGTTTGGACGACACATGGTCCAAACTTCACTTCCTTTAAGTTTTCGAGAGCTCGGAACCAAAACTTCGTCCCAATGAGAGTTTTTCATCTAGTTTGGACGAAGTTGGTCCAAACTTTTCTCCGTTTGAGTTTTGAGAGAGTTTGGAACTCAAAGTTCGTCCGAATGAGAGTTCTTTAGGTGGTTTGGACGACACATGGTCCAAACTTTACTTCCTTTAAGTTTTCGAGAGCTCGGAACCAAAAGTTCGTCCCAATGAGAGTTTTTCATCTAGTTTGGACGAAGTTGGTCCAAACTTTTCTCCGTTTGACTTTCGAGACAGTTTGGAACTCAAAGTTCGTCCGAATGAGAGTTCTTTAGGTGGTTTGGACGACACATGGTCCAAACTTTACTTCCTTTAAGTTTTGGAGAGCTCGGAACCCAAAGTTCGTCCCAATGAGAGTTTTTCATCTAGTTTGGACGAAGTTGGTCCAAACTTTTCTCCGTTTGAGTTTCGAGAGAGTTTGGAACTCAAAGTGCGTCCGAATGAGAGTTCTTTAGGTGGTTTGGACGACACATGGTCCAAACTTTACTTCCTTTAAGTTTTGGAGAGCTCGGAACCCAAAGTTCTTCCCAATGAGAGTTTTTCATCTATTTTGACGAAGTTGGTCAAAACTTTGCTTCGTTTGACTTTCGAGAGAGTTTGGAACTCAAAGTTCGTCCGAATGAGAGTTCTTTAGGTTGTTTAGACGACACATGGTCCAAACTTTAATTCCTTTAAGTTTTTTAGAGCTCGGAACCCAAAGTTCGTCCCAATGAGAGTTTCTCATCTAGTTTGGACGAAGTTGGTCCAAACTTTTCTCCGTTTGAGTTTCGAGAGAGTTTGGAACTCAAAGTTCGTCCGAATGAGAGTTCTTTAGGTGGTTTGGACGACACATGGTCCAAACTTTACTTCCTTTAAGTTTTTTAGAGCTCGGAACCCAAAGTTCGTCCCAATGAGAGTTTTTCATCTAGTTTGGACGAAGTTGGTCCAAACTTTGCTCCGTTTGAGTTTCGAGAGAGTTTGGAACTCAAAGTTCGTCCGAATGAGAGTTCTTTAGGTGGTTTGGACGACACACGGTCCAAACTTTACTTCCTTTAATTTTTGGAGAGCTCGGAACCCAAAGTTCGTCCCAATGAGAGTTTTTCATCTAGTTTGGACGAAGTTGGTCCAAACTTTTCTCCGTTTGAGTTTTGAGAGAGTTTGGAACTCAAAGTTCGTCCGAATGAGAGTTCTTTAGGTGGTTTGGACGACACATGGTCCAAACTTTATTTCCTTTAAGTTTTTTAGAGCTCGGAACCCAAAGTTCGTCCCAATGAGAGTTTTTCATCTAGTTTGGACGAAGTTGGTCAAAACTTTGCTCCGTTTGAGTTTCGAGAGAGTTTGGAACTCAAAGTTCGTCCGAATGAGAGTTCTTTAGGTGGTTTGGACGACACATGGTCCAAACTTTACTTCCTTTAAGTTTTTTAGAGCTCGGAACCCAAAGTTCGTCCCAATGAGAGTTTTTCATCTAGTTTGGACGAAGTTGGTCCAAACTTTGCTCCGTTTGAGTTTCGAGAGAGTTTTGAACTCAAAGTTCGTCCGAATGAGAGTTCTTTAGGTGGTTTGGACGACACATGGTCCAAACTTTACTTCCTTTACGTTTTCGAGAGCTCGGAACCCAAAGTTCGTCCCAATGAGAGTTTTTCATCTAGTTTGGACGAAGTTGGTCCAAACTTTGCTCCGTTTGAGTTTCGAGAGAGTTTGGAACTCAAAGTTCGTCCGAATGAGAGTTCTTTAGGTGGTTTGGACGACACATGGTCCAAACTTTACTTCCTTTAAGTTTTCGAGAGCTCGGAACCCAAAGTTCGTCCCAATGAGAGTTTTTCATCTAGTTTGGACGAAGTTAGTCCAAACTTTTCTCCGTTTGAGTTTTGAGAGAGTTTGGAACTCAAAGTTCCTCCGAATGAGAGTTCTTTAGGTGGTTTGGACGACACATGGTCCAAACTTTACTTCCTTTAAGTTTTCGAGCGCTCGGAACCCAAATTTCGTCCCAATGAGAGTTTTTCATCTAGTTTGGACGAAGTTGGTCCAAACTTTTCTCCGTTTGAGTTTTGAGAGAGTTTGGAACTCAAAGTTCGTCCGAATGAGAGTTCTTTAGGTGGTTTGGACGACACATGGTCCAAACTTTACTTCCTTTAAGTTTTCGAGAGCTCGGAACCAAAAGTTCGTCCCAATGAGAGTTTTTCATCTAGTTTGGACGAAGTTGGTCCAAACTTTTCTCCGTTTGACTTTCGAGACAGTTTGGAACTCAAAGTTCGTCCGAATGAGAGTTCTTTAGGTGGTTTGGATGACACATGGTCCAAACTTTACTTCCTTTAAGTTTTGGAGAGCTCGGAACCCAAAGTTCGTCCCAATGAGAGTTTTTCATCTAGTTTGGACGAAGTTAGTCCAAACTTTTCTCCGTTTGAGTTTCGAGAGATTTTGGAACTCAAAGTTCGTCTGAATGAGAGTTCTTTAGGTGGTTTGGACGACACATGGTCCAAACTTTACTTCCTTTAAGTTTTGGAGAGCTCGGAACCCAAAGTTCTTCCCAATGAGAGTTTTTCATCTATTTTGACGAAGTTGGTCCAAAACTTTGCTTCGTTTGACTTTCGAGAGAGTTTGGAACTCAAAGTTCGTCCGAATGAGAGTTCTTTAGGTTGTTTAGACGACACATGGTCCAAACTTTAATTCCTTTAAGTTTTTTAGAGCTCGGAACCCAAAGTTCGTCCCAATGAGAGTTTTTCATCTAGTTTGGACGAAGTTGGTCCAAACTTTTCTCCGTTTGAGTTTCGAGAGAGTTTGGAACTCAAAGTTCGTCCGAATGAGAGTTCTTTAGGTGGTTTGGACGACACATGGTCCAAACTTTACTTCCTTTAAGTTTTTTAGAGCTCGGAACCCAAAGTTCGTCCCAATGAGAGTTTTTCATCTAGTTTGGACGAAGTTGGTCCAAACTTTGCTCCGTTTGAGTTTCGAGAGAGTTTGGAACTCAAAGTTCGTCCGAATGAGAGTTCTTTAGGTGGTTTGGACGACACACGGTCCAAACTTTACTTCCTTTAATTTTTGGAGAGCTCGGAACCCAAAGTTCGTCCCAATGAGAGTTTTTCATCTAGTTTAGACAAAGTTGGTCCAAACTTTTCTCCGTTTGAGTTTTGAGAGAGTTTGGAACTCAAAGTTCGTCCGAATGAGAGTTCTTTAGGTGGTTTGGACGACACATGGTCCAAACTTTATTTCCTTTAAGTTTTTTAGAGCTCGGAACCCAAAGTTCGTCCCAATGAGAGTTTTTCATCTAGTTTGGACGAAGTTGGTCCAAACTTTTCTCCGTTTGAGTTTCGAGAGAGTTTGGAACTCAAAGTTCGTCCGAATGAGAGTTCTTTAGGTGGTTTGGACGACACATGGTCCAAACTTTACTTCCTTTAAGTTTTGGAGAGCTCGGAACCCAAAGTTCGTCCCAATGAGAGTTTTTCATCTAGTTTGGACGAAGTTGGTCTAAACTTTGCTCCGTTTGAGTTTCGAGAGAGTTTGGAACTCAAAGTTCATCTGAATGAGAGTTCTTTAGGTGGTTTGGACGACACATGGTCCAAACTTTATTTCCTTTAAGTTTTTTAGAGCTCGGAACCCAAAGTTCGTCCCAATGAGAGTTTTTCATCTAGTTTGGACGAAGTTGGTTCAAATTTTTCTCCGTTTGAGTTTTGAGAGAGTTTGGAACTCAAAGTTCGTCCGAATGAGAGTTCTTTAGGTGGTTTGGACGACACATGGTCCAAACTTTACTTCCTTTAAGTTTTCGAGAGCTCGGAACCCAAAGTTCGTCCCAATGAGAGTTTTTCATCTAGTTTGGACGAAGTTGGTCCAAACTTTTTTCCGTTTGAGTTTCGAGAGAGTTTGGAACTCAAAGTTCGTCCGAATGAGAGTTCTTTAGGTGGTTTGGACGACACATGGTCCAAACTTTACTTCCTTTAAGTTTTTTAGAGCTCGGAACCCAAAGTTCGTCTGAATGAGAGTTCTTTAGGTGGTTTGGACGACACATGGTCCAAACTTTACTTCCTTTAAATTTTCGAGAGCTCGGAACCCAAAGTTCGTCCCAATGAGAGTTTTTCATCTAGTTTGGACGAAGTTGGTCCAAACTTTTCTCCGTTTGAGTTTCGAGAGATTTTGGAACTCAAAGTTCGTCCGAATGAGAGTTCTTTAGGTGGTTTGGACGACACATGGTCCAAACTTTATTTCCTTTAAGTTTTGGAGAGCTCGGAACCCAAAGTTCGTCCCAATGAGAGTTTTTCATCTAGTTTGGACGAAGTTGGTCCAAACTTTGCTCCGTTTGAGTTTCGAGAGAGTTTGGAACTCAAAGTTCGTCCGAATGAGAGTTCTTTAGGTGGTTTGGACGACACATGGTCCAAACTTTTCTTCCTTTAAGTTTTTTAGAGCTCGGAACCCAAAGTTCGTCCCAATGAGAGTTTTTCATCTAGTTTGGACGAAGTTGGTCCAAACTTTGCTCCGTTTGAGTTTCGAGAGAGTTTGGAACTCAAAGTTCGTCCGAATGAGAGTTCTTTAGGTGGTTTGGACGACACATGGTCCAAACTTCACTTCCTTTAAGTTTTCGAGAGCTCGGAACCCAAAGTTCGTCCCAATGAGAGTTTTTCATCTAGTTTGGACGAAGTTGGTCCAAACTTTTCTCCGTTTGAGTTTTGAGAGAGTTTGGAACTCAAAGTTCGTCCGAATGAGAGTTCTTTAGGTGGTTTGGACGACACATGGTCCAAACTTTACTTCCTTTAAGTTTTTCGAGAGCTCGGAACCAAAAGTTCGTCCCAATGAGAGTTTTTCATCTAGTTTGGACGAAGTTGGTCCAAACTTTTCTCCGTTTGACTTTCGAGAGAGTTTGGAACTCAAAGTTCGTCCGAATGAGAGTTCTTTAGGTGGTTTGGACGACACATGGTCCAAACTTTACTTCCTTTAAGTTTTGGAGAGCTCGGAACCCAAAGTTCGTCCCAATGAGAGTTTTTCATCTAGTTTGGACGAAGTTGGTCCAAACTTTTCTCCGTTTGAGTTTCGAGAGATTTTGGAACTCAAAGTTCGTCCGAATGAGAGTTCTTTAGGTGGTTTGGACGACACATGGTCCAAACTTTACTTCCTTTAAGTTTTGGAGAGCTCGGAACCCAAAGTTCTTCCCAATGAGAGTTTTTCATCTATTTTGACGAAGTTGGTCAAAACTTTGCTTCGTTTGACTTTCGAGAGAGTTTGGAACTCAAAGTTCGTCCGAATGAGAGTTCTTTAGGTTGGTTTAGACGACACATGGTCCAAACTTTAATTCCTTTAAGTTTTTTAGAGCTCGGAACCCAAAGTTCGTCCCAATGAGAGTTTCTCATCTAGTTTGGACGAAGTTGGTCCAAACTTTTCTCCGTTTGAGTTTCGAGAGAGTTTGGAACTCAATCGTCCGAATGAGAGTTCTTTAGGTGGTTTGGACGACACATGGTCCAAATGATGACCGCAAAGTGCACGGGCCGCAAGTAATATAAAACGGTAGTAATACCGTGTATCGAATCCTCAGGGAAATTGAATTAATTCCATTAAGTACCAAGAATCATCATGTTTTAATTTTATTTAGAAAATCAACTCGAATGATAGTGCGAAAATTTAAGGAATTAATAAAAATAAACATGCAATAATGAAATGAAAATAACCAAATAAGGGAACTTGACCTAGGGTGTTATCTAGTTTTCTTGGATTTGTAGCTCAATTACATGGATGTATGTAACTAATAATCTTCAATTCCATAAATCTAGAAGTAATTTTAAGCGGATTTCTCTTTCAAGCTCCTCCACCTCTCATACTAACATAAACTAATTTATGTGTCCATCTCCTTAGTTAATCATAGTATGGCATTAAGCGACTTCATAAACAATTTCTAACAATTCTTTTTCACTCTCGTGTTCCAAGCAATCGTTAGCCATGCAATTGGGATCTAATCTAATTTCTCTCTGTCGAGTATCAATTTAGACCAACAAATCAATTAATCCGTGATCAAGAGATTAAAAGCATTAAGCAAGAATTGCATAGATGAAATATGGAGCATTTCATTACATAATCCAAGTAATTGCGCTACAATATCCAATTAACTAGAATAACGGCCCTAGGTCTCAAGATCTACTCACAAATGGAAATAATTTTGCCAAAATGATCTTGATCCATAGGCCTAACTCAAATTACAACAAGGAATTATAAAGAAGTAAGGAAGAAATAACCGATAAGTTGATCCCAAGCTCCCGTCCCGATCATCTCGAATCCCGAGCCTTGGAATCTCGCTCAATTCCACCTTTTTCCTCACAATTCTTCTCACTTTTTCTCTCTATTGAGCTAGGGGAGAGCTCCCCCAAATTTGGGATGATTTGAACCAAAGGGAAGGGGCCTTTTTATAGTGCAAGGGGCTGGAAATTTCTTGCTGAAACAAGTCGACAGCGTCGAGACGCTACGTCACAGCGTCTCGACGCTGTGACGTCATGTTTTGTCTTGGGGCAGAAGTTGTCGCAGCGTCGCGACGCTACGTAGACAGCGTCGCGACGCTGTCGCGATTTTTGCAACGCGCGCAACGGACCACCTAGCGTTGAGACGCTACGGTCCTAGCGTCTCGACGCTAGGCCTTCTAGAAGCCTGAGTTGTGGATTTTTGCCTCATTTCTTTAATCTTTTGGGCTTTTTGGGCCTTGGGGCTTGGATCTTCAATGGTTATTCTTCAAATTGCCCATAAAGTCTTCAAATTTACCCAAATTCTCTTAAAATCTCAGTTTTGCTGTCCGAACTCGGTTTTCTGTAAAATCAACATAAAAATACATTAAAGTTCACGATTCATGCACAAAAACTAGCTAAAATTAATAGGAAAATGATGACATTTTTGCATGTCATCACACCCCCAAACTTAAAGTTTTGCTAGTCCCGAGCAAAAGTAATGCATATGAATCATAACTTGCATGCTAAACAACTCTATCTTCAATGCTTCTAGCCATGAATGCAAACTATTGAAACAAATAAGTAAGCATGAACAAACATCAAGAAGTTTTAAAATTTAATCCTATCCTCCCTTGCAAAAATGAATCATCAATTGCCTTATCACAATTTTTACTAGTCCCGGAATCATTTATATACTCCTCCATTCATTTTCCCCCTACACTGGCACTAAAGCTTGCCCTTTTAGCCATCATACTTATCTAGCAAGTACTACCTTACTCAGGTGCCCAAAATTCTTGAGGTGTCCCCAAACTTTTTTTTTTTTTTTTTTTTTTTTTTTTTTAAAAAAAAAAAAAGATAATCCTTTCAGATGTAACGCCTTCGTTCTGGCTTGCCAACATTGGTGATGAAAGCATCCAACTACGAGCGCTTCATCTTTCAGGATGCCGAAGCATGCTCATTTCTTTCCAGCGTTTTCATGCAAAGGCAAACGATGGGTGTCATGAATGCCCCTGGTTACTAACACTTTCAAGAAAGTGGAGCATTTATTATTATTATTATCCTTTGAGCAATTCATTTTCTTTTTCCCAAAGCTTAGTATTACTGACTATTACGCATGAAAACTATCTAGACAAACTTTACACCTATCGGAGTGACAACAAACTTCCAAAGCATATAACTTTCCATCTAGGCTTTCAAAATCATAATAGAACAAGTGAATCATCATACTTTGCAAGGGGATCAAAGAAAAATTTTTAAAATTTTCTTGAATTTAGACATGCTTCCAAATTTGCAACAATAAGAGAGAATCATGGCTAAAAGCAAATCAATCAGACGTCATCAACATCAACATGCATTTAATTCATCATAAGCATTACTTTTTCTTATGCAAAACCTATGCAGAGCGAATCTCCCCCCCAAACTTAAAATATACATTGTCCCCAATGTATGAATAGTTAATCAGATAAAGAGAGATCGATACTGCCCTGAAAAAGCGAGAGAATCTGAAACGTCTTGAATTTTCGTCCGAAGAGAGAATGAGCGGATCGGTGTGATTTCACGAGCCTCCTGCATAAGGATCAATCTCAAGGGAGCATTAGGATTAACACAAAAATGAAATCTAAAAAAACTTAAACAGCTTGGGGTTGCCTCCCAAGAAGCGCTTGTTTAACGTCCTGAGCTAGACGGGGCTTGGTCACCCTGGATCCGTTAAAATCATCTTTTCGACCTTGCGCTCTTCGAATCCACAATAGTGCTTCACTCTTTGAGCATTAACTTTAAATATTAACCCGCTGCTATCCATTAATTCCATTGGTCCATATGGGGAGGTGTGTGTGTGGGGGGGGGTGTTTTTGTTGGGTTGTTGTGTGTGGGTGTGTGGTGTGTGTTGTGT
>JAZFAW010000015.1:3183300-3325834 GCA_036850905.1 Luffa acutangula | reverse complement strand
GGTTTTGACGACACATGGTCCAAACTTTACTTCCTTTAAGTTTTCGAGAGCTCGGAACCCAAAGTTCGTCCCAATGTGAGTTTTTCATCTAGTTTGGACGAAGTTGGTCCAAACTTTGCTCCGTTTGAGTTTCGAGAGAGTTTGGAACTCAAAGTTCGTCCGAATGAGAGTTCTTTAGGTGGTTTGGACGTCACATGGTCCAAACTTTACTTCCTTTAAGTTTTAGAGAGCTCGGAACCCAAAGATCATCCCAATGAGAGTTTTTCATCTAGTTTGGACGAAGTTGGTCCAAACTTTGCTCCGTTTGAGTTTCGAGAGAGTTTGGAACTCAAAGTTCGTCCGAATGAGAGTTCTTTAGGTGGTTTGGACGACACATGGTCCAAACTTTACTTCCTTTAAGTTTTGGAGAGCTCGGAACCCAAAGTTCGTCCCAATGAGAGTTTTTCATCTAGTTTTGACGAAGTTGGTCAAAACTTTGCTCCGTTTGAGTTTCGAGAGAGTTTGGAACTCAAAGTTTGTCCGAATGAGAGTTCTTTAGGTGGTTTGGACGACACGTGGTCCAAAATTTACTTTCTTTAAGTTTTCGAGAGCTCAGAACCCAAAGTTCGTTCCAAATGAGAGTTTATCATATAGTTTAGACGAAGTTGGTCCAAACTTTGCTCCTTTTGAGTTTCGAGAGAGTTTGGAACTCAAAGTTTGTCCGAATGAGAGTTCTTTAGGTCGTTTGGACGACACATGGTACAAACTTTACTTCCTTTAAGTTTTGAAGAGCTCGGAACCCAAAGTTCGTCCCAATGAAAGTTTTTCATCTAGTTTTGACGAAGTTGGTCCAAACTTTGCTCCGTTTGAGTTTCGAGAGAGTTTGGAACTCAAAGTTCGTCCGAATGAGAGTTCTTTAGGTGGTTTGGACGACACATGGTCCAAACTTTACTTCCTTTAAGTTTTTGGAAAGCTCGGAACCCAAAGATCGTCACAATGAAAGTTTTTTTCATCTAGTTTTGACGAAGTTGGTCCAAACTTTGCTCCGTTTGAGTTTCGAGAGAGTTTGGAACTCCAAGTTCGTCCGAATGAGAGTTCTTTAGGTGGTTTGGACGACATGTGGTCCAAAATTTACTTCCTTTAAGTTTTTCGAGAGCTCGAAACCCAAAGTTCGTCCCAAATGAGAGTTTATCATATAGTTTGGACGAAGTTGGTCCAAACTTTGCTCCGTTTGAGTTTCGAGAGAGTTTGGAACTCAAAGTTTGTCCAAATGAGAGTTCTTTAGGTGGTTTGGACGACACATGGTCCAAACTTTACTTCCTTTAAGTTTTGGAGAGCTCGGAACCCAAAGTTCGTCCCAATGAGAGTTTTTCATCTAGTTTTCACGAAGTTGGTCCAAACTTTGCTCCGTTTGAGTTTCGAGAGAGTTTGGAACTCAAAGTTCGTCCGAATGAGAGTTCTTTAGGTGGTTTGGACGACACATGGTCCAAACTTTACTTCCTTTAAGTTTTGGAGAGCTCGGAACCCAAAGTTCGTCCCAATGAGAGTTTTTCATCTAGTTTTCACGAAGTTGGTCCAAACTTTGCTCCGTTTGAGTTTCGAGAGAGTTTGGAACTCAAAGTTTGTCCGAATGAGAGTTCTTTAGGTGGTTTGGACGACACGTGGTCCAAAATTTACTTTCTTTAAGTTTTCGAGAGCTCAGAACCCAAAGTTCGTTCCAAATGAGAGTTTATCATATAGTTTAGACGAAGTTGGTCCAAACTTTGCTCCTTTTGAGTTTCGAGAGAGTTTGGAACTCAAAGTTTGTCCGAATGAGAGTTCTTTAGGTGGTTTGGACGACACATGGTACAAACTTTACTTCCTTTAAGTTTTGAAGAGCTCGGAACCCAAAGTTCGTCCCAATGAAAGTTTTTCATCTAGTTTTGACGAAGTTGGTCCAAACTTTGCTCCGTTTGAGTTTCGAGAGAGTTTGGAACTCAAAGTTCGTCCGAATGAGAGTTCTTTAGGTGGTTTGGACGACACATGGTCCAAACTTTACTTCCTTTAAGTTTTGGAAAGCTCGGAACCCAAAGATCGTCCCAATGAAAGTTTTTCATCTAGTTTTGACGAAGTTGGTCCAAACTTTGCTCCGTTTGAGTTTCGAGAGAGTTTGGAACTCAAAGTTCGTCCGAATGAGAGTTCTTTAGGTGGTTTGGACGACATGTGGTCCAAAATTTACTTCCTTTAAGTTTTCGAGAGCTCGAAACCCAAAGTTCGTCCCAAATGAGAGTTTATCATATAGTTTGGACGAAGTTGGTCCAAACTTTGCTCCGTTTGAGTTTCGAGAGAGTTTGGAACTCAAAGTTTGTCCAAATGAGAGTTCTTTAGGTGGTTTGGACGACACATGGTCCAAACTTTACTTCCTTTAAGTTTTGGAGAGCTCGGAACCCAAAGTTCGTCCCAATGAGAGTTTTTCATCTAGTTTTCACGAAGTTGGTCCAAACTTTGCTCCGTTTGAGTTTCGAGAGAGTTTGGAATTTAAAGTTTTTCCGAATGAGAGTTATTTAGGTGGTTTGGACGACACGTGGTCAAGAATTTACTTCCTTTAAGTTTTCGAGAGCTCGGAACCCAAAGTTCGTCCCAATGAGAGTTTTTCATATAGTTTGGACGAAGTTGGTCCAAACTTTGCTCCGTTTGAGTTTCGAGAGAGTTTGGAACTTAAAGTTCGTCCGAATGAGAGTTCTTTAGGTGGTTTGTACGACACATGGTCCAAACTTTACTTCCTTTAAGTTTTGGAGAGCTCGGAACCCAAAGTTCGTCTCAATGAGAGTTTTTCATCTAGTTTTCACAAAGTTGGTCCAAACTTTGCTCCGTTTGAGTTTCGAGAGAGTTTGGAACTCAAAGTTCGTTCGAATGAGAGTTCTTTAGGTGGTTTGGACGTCACATGGTCCAAACTTTACTCCCTTTAAGTTTTAGAGAGCTCGGAACCCAAAGATCATCCCAATGAGAGTTTTTCATCTAGTTTTGACGAAGTTGGTCCAAACTTTGCTCCGTTTGAGTTTCGAGAGAGTTTGGAACTCAAAGTTCGTCCGAATGAGAGTTCTTTAGGTGGTTTGGACGACACATGGTCCAAACTTTACTTCCTTTAAGTTTTGGAGAGCTCGGAACCCAAAGTTCGTCCCAATGAGAGTTTTTCATCTAGTTTTCACGAAGTTGGTCCAAACTTTGCTCCGTTTGAGTTTCGAGAGAGTTTGGAACTCAAAGTTTGTCCGAATGAGAGTTCTTTAGGTGGTTTGGACGACACGTGGTCCAAAATTTACTTTCTTTAAGTTTTTGAGAGCTCAGAACCCAAAGTTCGTTCCAAATGAGAGTTTATCATATAGTTTAGACGAAGTTGGTCCAAACTTTGCTCCTTTTGAGTTTCGAGAGAGTTTGGAACTCAAAGTTTGTCCGAATGAGAGTTCTTTAGGTGGTTTGGACGACACATGGTACAAACTTTACTTCCTTTAAGTTTTGAAGAGCTCGGAACCCAAAGTTCGTCCCAATGAAAGTTTTTCATCTAGTTTTGACGAAGTTGGTCCAAACTTTGCTCCGTTTGAGTTTCGAGAGAGTTTGGAACTCAAAGTTCGTCCGAATGAGAGTTCTTTAGGTGGTTTGGACGACACATGGTCCAAACTTTACTTCCTTTAAGTTTTGGAGAGCTCGGAACCCAAAGTTTGTCCCAATGAGAGTTTTTCATCTAGTTTTCACGAAGTTGGTCCAAACTTTGCTCCGTTTGAGTTTCGAGAGAGTTTGGAACTCAAAGTTCGTCCGAATGAGAGTTCTTTAGGTGGTTTGGACGACACATGGTACAAACTTTACTTCCTTTAAGTTTTGAAGAGCTCGGAACCCAAAGTTCGTCCCAATGAAAGTTTTTCATCTAGTTTTGACGAAGTTGGTCCAAACTTTGCTCCGTTTGAGTTTCGAGAGAGTTTGGAACTCAAAGTTCGTCCGAATGAGAGTTCTTTAGGTGGTTTGGACGACACATGGTCCAAACTTTACTTCCTTTAAGTTTTGGAGAGCTCGGAACCCAAAGTTCGTCCCAATGAGAGTTTTTCATCTAGTTTTCACGAAGTTGGTCCAAACTTTGCTCCGTTTGAGTTTCGAGAGAGTTTGGAACTCAAAGTTTGTCCGAATGAGAGTTCTTTAGGTGGTTTGGACGACACATGGTCCAAACTTTACTTCCTTTAAGTTTTGGAGAGCTCGGAACCCAAAGATCGTCCCAATGAGAGTTTTTCATCTAGTTTTGACGAAGTTGGTCCAAACTTTGCTCCGTTTGAGTTTCGAGAGAGTTTGGAACTCAAAGTTCGTCCGAATGAGAGTTCTTTAGGTGGTTTGGACGACATGTGGTCCAAAATTTACTTCCTTTAAGTTTTCGAGAGCTCGAAACCCAAAGTTCGTCCCAAATGAGAGTTTATCATATAGTTTGGACGAAGTTGGTCAAAACATTGCTTCGTTAGAGTTTCGAGAGAGTTTGGAACTCAAAGTTCGTCCCAATGAGAATTCTTTAGGTGGTTTGGACGACACATGGTCCAAACTTTACTTCCTTTAAGTTTTGGAGAGCTCGGAACCAAAAGTTCGTCCCAATGAAAGTTTTTCATCTAGTTTTCACGAAGTTGGTCCAAACTTTGCTCCGTTTGAATTTCGAGAGAGTTTGGAACTCAAAGTTTGTCCGAATGAGAGTTCTTTAGGTGGTTTGGACGACACGTGGTCCAAACTTTACTTCCTTTAAGTTTTGGAGAGCTCGGAACCCAAAGATCGTCCCAATGAGAGTTTTTTATCTAGTTTTGTCGAAGTTTGTCCAAACTTTGCTCCATTTGAGTTTCGAGAGAGTTTGGAACTCAAAGTTCGTCCGAATGAGAGTTCTTTAGGTGGTTTGGACGACACATGGTCAAAACTTTACTTCCTTTAAGTTTTGGAGAGCTCGGAACCCAAAGATCGTCCCAATGAGAGTTTTTCATCTAGTTTTGTCGAAGTTGGTCCAAACTTTGCTTCGTTTGAGTTTCGAGAGAGTTTGGAACTCAAAGTTCGTCCCAATGAAAATTCTTTAGGTGGTTTGGACGACACATGGTCCAAACTTTACTTCCTTTAAGTTTTGGAGAGCTCGGAACCAAAAGTTCGTCCCAATGAAAGTTTTTCATCTAGTTTTCACGAAGTTGGTCCAAACTTTGCTCCGTTTGAGTTTCGAGAGAGTTTGGAACTCAAAGTTCGTCTGAATGAGAGTTATTTAGGTGGTTTGGACGACACATGGTCCAAACTTTACTTCCTTTAAGTTTTGGAGAGCTTGGAACCCAAAGATCGTCCCAATGAGAGTTTTTCATCTAGTTTGGACGAAGTTGGTCAAAACATTGCTCCGTTTGAGTTTCGAGAGAGTTTGGAACTCAAAGTTCGTCGACACATGGTCCAAACTTTACTTCCTTTAAGTTTTGGAGAGCTCGGAACCCAAAGATCGTCCCAATGAGAGTTTTTCATCTAGTTTTCAAGAAGATGGTCCAAACTTTGCTCTGTTTTAGTTTCGAGAGAGTTTGGAACTCAAAGTTCGTCCGAATGAGAGTTCTTTAGGTGGTTTGGACGACACATGGTCCAAACTTTACTTCCTTTAAGTTTTGGAGAGCTCGGAACCCGAAGATCGTCCCAATGAGAGTTTTTCATCTAGTTTCGACGAAGTTGGTCCAAACTTTGCTTCGTTTGAGTTTCGAGAGAGTTTGGAACTCAATGTTCGTCCGAATGAGAGTTCTTTAGGTGGTTTGGACGACACATGGTCCAAACTTTACTTCCTTTAAGTTTTTGAGAGCTCGGAACCCAAAGATAGTCCCAATGAGAGTTTTTCATCTAGTTTGGACGATGTTGGTCCAAACTTTGCTCCGTTTGAGTTTCGAGAGAGTTTGGAACTCAAAGTTCGTCCGAATGAGAGTTCTTTAGGTGGTTTGGACGACACATGGTCCAAACTTTACTTCCTTTAAGTTTTGGAGAGCTCGGAACCCAAAGATCGTCCCAATGAGAGTTTTTCATCTAGTTTGGACGAAGTTGGTCCAAACTTTGCTCCGTTTGAGTTTCGAGAGAGTTTGGAACTCAAAGTTCGTCCGAATGAGAGTTCTTTAGGTGGTTTGGACGACACATGGTCCAAACTTTACTTCCTTTAAGTTTTGGAGAGCTTGGAACCCAAAGATCGTCCCAATGAGAGTTTTTCATCTAGTTTTTTCGAAGTTGGTCCAAACTTTGCTCCATTTGAATTTCGAGAGAGTTTGGAACTCAAAGTTCGTCCGAATGAGAGTTCTTTAGGTGGTTTGGACGACACATGGTCCAAACTTTACTTCCTTTAAGTTTTGGAGAGCTCGGAACCCAAAGATCGTCCAAATGGGAGTTTTTCATCTAGTTTTGTCGAAGTTGGTTCAAACTTTATTCCGTTTGAGTTTCGAGACAGTTTGGAACTCAAAGTTCGTTCGAATGAGAGTTCTTTAGGTGGTTTGGACGACACATGGTCCAAACTTTACTTCCTTTAAGTTTGGGAAAGCATGGAACCCAAAGATCGTCGCAATGAGAATTTTTCATCTAGTTTTGTCGAAGTTGGTCCAAACTTTGCTCCATTTGAGTTTCGAGAGAGTTTGGAACTCAAAGTTCGTCCAAATGATAGTTCTTTAGGTGGTTTGGACGACACATGGTCCAAACTTTACTTCCTTTAAGTTTTGGAGAGCTCGGACCCAAAGTTCGTCCCAATGAGAGTTTTTCATCTAGTTTGGACGAAGTTGGTCCAAACTTTGCTCCGTTTGAGTTTCGAGAGAGTTTGGAACTCAAAGTTCATCCGAATGAGAGTTCTTTAGGTGGTTACGACGACACATGGTCCAAACTTTACTTCCTTTAAGTTTTGGAGAGCTCGGAACCCAAAGATCGTCCCAATGAGAGTTTTTCATCTAGTTTTCAAGAAGTTGGACCAAACTTTGCTCCGTTTTAGTTTCGAGAGAGTTTGGAACTCAAAGTTCGTCTGAATGAGAGTTCTATAGGTGGTTTGGACGACACATGGTCCAAACTTTACGTCTTTTAATTTTTGGAGAGCTTGGAACCCAAAGTTCGTCCCAATGAGAGTTTTTCATCTAGTTTGGACGAAGTTTGTCCAAACTTTGCTCCGTTTGAGTTTCGAGAGAGTTTTGAACTCAAAGTTCGTCCAAATGAGAGTTCTTTAGGTGGTTACGACGACACATGGTCCAAACTTTACTTCCTTTAAGTTTTGGAGAGCTCGGAACCCAAAGATCGTCCCAATGAGAGTTTTTCATCTAGTTTTCAAGAAGTTGGACCAAACTTTGCTCCGTTTTAGTTTCGAGAGAGTTTGGAACTCAAAGTTCGTCCAAATGAGAGTTCTATAGGTGGTTTGGACGACACATGGTCCAAACTTTACTTAATTTAAGTTTTGGAGAGCTCGGAACCCAAAGATCGTCCCAATGAGAGTTTTTCATCTAGTTTTGTCGAAGTTGGTCCAAACTTTGCTCCATTTGAGTTTCGAGAGAGTTTGGAACTCAAAGTTCGTTAAAATGAGAGTTCTTTAGGTGGTTTGGACGACACATGGTCCAAACTTTACTTCCTTTAAGTTTTGGAGAGCTTGGAACCCAAAGATCGTCCCAATGAGAGTTTTTCTTCGAGTTTGGACGAAGTTGGTCCAAACTTTGCTCCGTTTGAGTTTTGAGAGAGTTTGGAACTCAAAGTTCGTCCGAATTAGAGTTCTTTAGGTGGTTTGGACGACACATGGTCCAAACTTTACTTCCTTTAAGTTTTGGAGAGCTCGGAACCCAAAAATCATCCCAATGAGGGTTTTTCATCTAGTTTTCAAGAAGTTGGACCAAACTTTGCTCCGTTTTAGTTTCGAGAGAGTTTGGAACTCAAAGTTCGTCCGAATGAGAGTTCTATAGGTGGTTTGGACGACACATGGTACAAACTTTACTTAATTTAAGTTTTGGAGAGCTCGGAACCCAAAGATCGTCCCAATGAGAGTTTTTCATCTAGTTTTGTCGAAGTTGGTCCAAACTTTGCTCCATTTGAGTTTCGAGAGAGTTTGGAACTCAAAGTTCGTTCAAATGAGAGTTCTTTAGGTGGTTTGGACGACACATGGTCCAAACTTTACTTCCTTTAAGTTTTGGAGAGCTCGGAACCCAAAGATCGTCCCAATGAGAGTTTTTCTTCGAGTTTGGACGAAGTTGGTCCAAACTTTGCTCCGTTTGAGTTTTGAGAGAGTTTGGAACTCAAAGTTCGTCCGAATGAGAGTTCTTTAGGTGGTTTGGACGACACATGGTCCAAACTTTACTTCCTTTAAGTTTTGGAGAGCTCGGAACCCAAAGATCGTCCCAATGAGGGTTTTTCATCTAGTTTTCAAGAAGTTGGACCAAACTTTGCTCCGTTTTAGTTTCGAGAGAGTTTGGAACTCAAAGTTCGTCCGAATGAGAGTTCTATAGGTGGTTTGGACGACACATGGTCCAAACTTTACTTAATTTAAGTTTTGGAGAGCTCGGAACCCAAAGATCGTCCCAATGAGAGTTTTTCATCTAGTTTTGTCGAAGTTGGTCCAAACTTTGCTCCATTTGAGTTTCGAGAGAGTTTGGAACTCAAAGTTCGTTCAAATGAGAGTTCTTTAGGTGGTTTGGACGACACATGGTCCAAACTTTACTTCCTTTAAGTTTTGGAGAGCTCGGAACCCAAAGATCGTCCCAATGAGAGTTTTTCTTCGAGTTTGGACGAAGTTGGTCCAAACTTTGCTCCGTTTGAGTTTTGAGAGAGTTTGGAACTCAAAGTTCGTCCGAATGAGAGTTCTTTAGGTGGGTTGGACGACACATGGTCCAAACTTTACTTCCTTTAAGTTTTGGAGAGCTCGGAACCCAAAGATCGTCCCAATGAGAGTTTTTCATCTAGTTTGGACGAATTTGGTCCAAACTTTGCTCCGTTTGAGTTTCGAGAGAGTTTGGAACTCAAAGTTCGTCCGAATGAGAGTTCTTTAGGTGGTTTGGACGACACATGGTCCAAACTTTACTTCTTTTAATTTTTGGAGAGCTTGGAACCCAAAGATCGTCCCAATGAGAGTTTTTCATCTAGTTTTGTCGAAGTTGGTCCAAACTTTGCTCCATTTGAGTTTCTAGAGAGTTTGGAACTCAAAGTTCGTCCAAATGAGAGTTCTTTAGGTGGTTTGGACGACACATGGTCCAAACTTTACTTCCTTTAAGTTTTTGAGAGCTCGGAACCCAAAGTTCGCCCCAATGAGAGTTTTTTATCTAGTTTGGACGAAGTTGGTCCAAACTTTGCTCCGTTTGAGTTTCGAGAGAGTTTGGAACTCAAAGTTCGTCCGAATGAGAGTTCTTTAGGTGGTTTGCACGACACATGGTCGAAACTTTACTTCCTTTAAGGTTTTTAGAGCTAGGAACCCAAAGTTCGCCCCAATGAGAGTTTTTCATCTAGTTTGGAAGAAGTTGGTCCAAACTTTGCTCCGTTTGAGTTTCGAGAGAGTTTTGAACTCAAAGTTCGTCTGAATGAGAGTTCTTTAGGTGGTTTGGACGACACATGGTCCAAACTTTACTTCCTTTAAGTTTTGGAGAGCTCGGAACCCAAAGATCGTCCCAATGAGAGTTTTTCATCTAGTTTTCACGAAGTTTGTCCAAACTTTGCTCCATTTGAGTTTTGAGAGAGTTTGGAACTCAAAGTGATAGCGATCATAGCTAGCTATTTTTCTCTGATTAATTAAGCTAGTCTTTTACAATTATTTTCCCAAATTTATGCATTTTTATGCCTTATTGGTAGGAAGTATGTGCTTGAAGCTTAATTCATCAATTGGAGTCAAATGGAGCTTCCAATCTAAAAAAAAAAAAAAAAAAAAATGCGGATCGCGACGCTATCGACAAAATTTCCAAAAATGCGGATCGCGACATCGTCGCGACGCTGTCTTGACATCGTCTCGACGCTACGACGAAATTTTGCTATTTAAGCATCCTTTCGGCTAGGTTTTTGGGGAAACCAATTTTGGGACTTTTTGGAGCCGTAAACAGAGGAAAAACAGAGGAATTCAAGGCTGAAGCAAAGGGGAAAATTCGGAAATCAACCCGTTGTTCGTGGGGATCGTGACGGGGACGTTAGGTCTCGGCCTACAACGAGATTAATTCTTCTTTCCCTCACTTTAGTTAGATTTTTATGGCTTTTACATGTTTAGTTGAGCTTGTAATTTTGATCATGAGTAGCTAAACTTGTAAGCTTAGGGATTGATGTAGTTGATTGTGTTTATGGATTGATTTATGGTTTAAGTTGTGCAATGTGATTATGTTTGTACTCAATTCCCTAAGTAGTTTTCCCAATTGAAATTCCACACTTTTTACTTGCTTTGATTTGGTTTTCTTATCATTCATTCATCACTTTTTGGTCCCTAAATAAAATTGGGCAAGATAATTCACAATACTTGATTTGCTTAAAAATCCAATCCAGAGGACGACACTCGTTTACACGAAAACACTATATTATTACTTGACCCGTACACTTGCGGTAAGCAAATTTCACATCAAGTTTTTGGCGCCGTTGCCGGGGATTTGCACATTTAGCTAGATTGATATTGTGAAAAAATTGTTTGATCTTAATTTAGGGTGTATTTTTATTTTTTTTGGTTGATTGCATTATTTTTCCTTATTTGTTTTTATTTCCATATTTGATTTTCTAAGTTAGTTTTTCGTTTAGTTGTGTAATCTTCTCCATATTTGTTTCTTGTTATTCTTTTTTAGTTTAGTTTTCCTTGTTGGTTAGTTTCCTTATTCGTGTTTTGCCATATCTATTTTTGCATTCCATATTAGGTTATTTTGTTTCCTTTTCTAGATTATATTTTCCTTATTTAGATTATACATTATGCATAAATCCCACCTATTAGAGCCTATCGCAACTTTTAAAATTAATTAATAGGGACAGTGATGGCTCTGATGCCGATTGAAGGGAATAAAAGTCCCCACGCAGCGGAAGCGCATCGATTGGACCTTACGTCGTATATTAATTAACATTAAAATACCGTTACGATAACTCAAACAAAACTTTAAACAACTTTTAAAGCCGCTGTAAAATCGGTTTAAACATGCTAAAATAAATCTAAATTTATTTTAAAACTTTTCTAAAGAAAAGAGGAAGAACCGTTACAAACCTCCGTTGTAGACTTGACCGTTCTTCGCCAACGACGCTCCACGAACGAAAACGCAGCAGCCGCTTTAAGGTTTTCTTCGCTGGAAATTCTTCTTTGATTGACACAATCACCACAGAGGTTACACCGGTATGTCTCTGAGTCTAGGAGGCAAAAGACTTGTGGGAGTCTTTCTCTGAGAGGGAGGCTAGAGAGAATTCTAGGTCTTGTCTTTCAAGAGTGTCAAGTGTCCTGACCAATTAGGTCTAGTGTTCTATTTATAGAAGAGAGGCCATGAATAAAATATTCAATTAAATCAATCTTTTCCATAATTCATTCAATCTTATTCCTTAATTAATCAATCATGATCAATCAATTCCATAATTGATTAATCTTTTCCACAAATGACTAATTACTTCCATAAGTGATTAGATCATTTCCATAAATGATTAATCACTTCCTTAAGTGATTAATTATTTCCATAATTGATTAATTCCCGATTAATGAATTCTTTAATTAATTAACCACCAATTAAATATCACATATTTAATTCCCGGCCTAGAATTAATTAATTTGCCCAAACACATTTTAGGCCTTAAATTAATTAATTCATTATTTTGAACTCTTTCAAACTAATATATCAATATATATTATATTTATTTCCCTTAATAAATTGAACATTTTCAATTTACTTTTATTACTTAGTTGCCTTAAATTACTTTACGAGCTACCAGTGGGACCTAATGGACCTGCAGATCAGAAGCTCCAACGATGTGAGATTAATTGGTCAAACTCATTAACCACATTAATCAATATTCGTTAACTGTGTGTACATTCCACTATAGACTCACAGTTGCACTCTTCTCACTACAGACATATTTTATGTGTCCACGGATCTAGAACAATATCGACTAGTTAGTCCTTCACGAGTGTCCGTAACACCAGCTGGGTCAAATTACCGTTTTACCCCTGGGTTACCTCTATTTCCTTAAGTACCAATTCTCCGCTAATGAACAACCTGTTTGTGGTCCAACCATCAAACAGAAAACCCTCCCGTGCCATTGAGAGGGTAGGGCCCTTTGTTCAAGACTCGGAGTAACCACTTAAGGGAACACTCATCTACTTCCCTAAATTCGGGAAGGAGTGAATTCCATATTGTACGATTATGTTCCCAGCTCCCCGTTCGGTCTTGTCCCCAAAGTGGTAGGCTTATTGAGTCGGCGTATTGGCCACTCTCACCCATACAAATCAAAGGACAATCTCTCATGAGCAGGAGTCCATAATCAACTCAGGATTAAGACTAAGTTGTCTAGGTCGTCCTAGTGAAATAGAAAACCAACTAGTTAACGGTGTTATAACCAATGGTTACTATTTCGCGGTCCGGTCTTATGCAAACTCATTGCATAGGATACCCCCACTCGCATGTCTCCTACACGAACGCGTTGGATCACAACGTTTGTATCAAATACAAAGTGGGCTGTATCCATAGTGTCACCAGGATAAGGCACCCAGTCTTATCCCTATTGTTGGGATTGGTGCCCTAAAACTCGTAGATAATGAATGTTAAACGAATTATATACTTATTCGATAAAGGTGTTATCGAGATTGATTCAGTAAAAGTCATTACTGAATAAATTAAATTGCACATATATAAACCAAATCCAATAAACTAAGATCAATGGCTATAGGATGAACACTTGAGCTTTATGTAGAGACATAAAAGTGGATCAAGCTTGAGTAATAGCCAAAACGGTCTATAGTATAGGAATAGGGTTGGGTACCTTATTCTGGAGACACTATGAGACGCGGCCCACTTTATAGATGGTATAGACGATGTGATCCTAAATCGTCCATGTAGAGACATGCGAGTGGGGGTGTCCTATGCAATGAGTTTGCATAAGACCAGGACCGAGAAATAAGTCGCTCTCGCTTTATAACACCGTTTACTGACGAGACTGACTATTTCATGTGATGACCTAGGTAACTCGATCTTAATCCTGAGCTAACTATGAACTCCTGTTTATTCGGGCTTATCCTTAGATCTGCATAGGTGAGAGTGGCTTAGTATCGCCGACTCAATAAGCCTCCCATTTCAGGGATAGGAACGGGTAGATAGCTGGGGACATAGTCGTGCAAGAAGGAATTCACTCCTACCCGAATAAGGGATAGTAGAGAGGTTGTTCCCTTAAGTGCTGACTCTGGGGCTTGAACAAAGGGATCCCGCCCTCTCATTGGCCCGAGAGGGACTCGGTTTATTGGTTGGACCATAAACCAATTGTTCATTAGAAGATCAGTGGGACTTAAGGAACTAGAAGTACTATAGGGGTAAAACGGCTTATTGACCTAGCTATAGCTACGAACAACCTGTGAAGGATCGACTTACTAATCATGGTTAAATCAAGTGGACGGAAATATATCTATAGTGAGGGGAGTGCAACTATCGGGCTATAGTGGAGTGTCCCGATAGTTAACGAATGTTGGCTAGCTTGGACAATGAGATTAGTCGGTTAGCCTCGAATCGTTGGAGCCCATGATCTATAGGTCCATTAGGTCCCCCTACTAGCTCATATCGGAATTAAAGCCTAGAACAAAAGATAGGAAGCTTTGAATCGTTCAAAATCGGGAAAAAGGGTATTATCGTAAATTGTGTTTGACACAATAATTTAATTATGAATTAAATTAGAAAATGAGAGATGAAGTATTTAAAAGTGTTTTGAATACTATATATAGGTATTAGGAATCATATATATGGAATTGCACAAGATAACAAAGATTAATTAGATTAATCATATCAAAATTAATTTGAAAATTTTCAAAGTAATTAGCAAGCAATCAATTTCAATTTAGAATTGAAATTGGGGGTAATTTGCAAGCTTGAAATTTGATTTCAATTTGAATTTAGTGGATTTAGTTGGAAATCCACTTAATGCATGATCATTCAAAGTGGAAAGACAACTCACTCATGCATTGTTGCATGTCTTGTGTAATGTACACCTAGAATCCACTTGAGCTTGCAAATACACCATGTGTCTTGTGCCTTGAGGCTTGGCTTTGCATGGAGAATGTCTTTAAAAGGAGTTTGAATCATATTCAAACACAAGAGAGCCATTTCCTTAATGTTATGCTGCTGGAATTTGGACTCAAAGTTCTCTCATCTCTCATTCTTCTCCATTGCTTGATGCTTCAAGCATTCCCTTCCCATTCCCTATCTTATATAGACTCCCACAAGTCGTTCTTGGCCCGGAGTATAGTAGGGAAGACTCTAGAGGTTGTCCAAGGAGCATAGGAGAGGCAAACACCACAAGGAGTTCAACATAAGTGAGCTACAAAGGTTGGTGTTTTCTAAACTCACTATTCTGTCTTTTCTAGAACATGCATGCTTTAGGAGTAAAATTGAATGTCTTAAGTGCTTTCGATCTTCAATTGCTTCCGCATGTGTAATATGTACACCTTCAATTGGTATCAGAGAATGATTAGAGCACTTAATTCGTTTTAATTTTGCTTTGGTGGGTACCATTTTGAAATTGAATTTTCTGTGTGCTAAAATGGAAGTGTTCTGGTTTGGCAATTTTTTTGAGCATTCAAACCTTCATGAAATTGTAATTGCTCGGATATGTAAGAGCGTTAATGTGTGTACTATAGTCTGTAATTTTTATAGAGTCATTAGAGTCCATATAGGCTGTAAAATTGAAGAAAAACCAGAGAAGACGCAGCAGAAAATGAAAATTCCAGCAAGTTGTTTTTTAATTCCAGCAGCAGTTTTTTTTAATTCCGGTTCAGCTGCTGCCTTTTGGTCCGGCTCGGTCTGTTGCAGCCTCATTTCACTCATTGCATGGCCGGTTCATTGCTTGGATGAGCGGTTCGGGATGGTTCGTGAAGCTCAGACGTGTTGCAAGTTTATTTATTAATTATTATTGTAATAATTAGTGAAATTGCTTGTGTTTTTTTAAAAATTGCCAAACTATTCCATTTTAGCTTGATTTAATTACTTTATGCATTGTGAATGTATGATTTAATCAAATGGATGTATGTGCATTATGAGCATGCCATATAGTTTTAAAACCCCACCATAGGAAAGCATGTTCATGCATTTGTTTAGTTTTAATAAGTGTTATTGATTAATTCAAATGCATGAGGGAAATTTCATGTTTAATTAATATAAGTGTTGTATTAATTTAGGGAGATTCATGCTTGAATGGTTAATTAAAATTGATTATTCTTATAATAGTTATAATTATTAATTGATAAAATTAACCAAGCATGAAGCATGAAATTTCATTAGTTTGATTATAAGTGTTATTCTAAAATTAGGCTTGTTATGGATTGTTTTTATAATTGTTATAAAAAGAGATAGAAATCTAAAATCTATAACAAGATTAAGTGCATGCTCACTTAGGTTAATGAACCTTCAACGATTCGATCAACTTGCATAGTTTAGGTCGATATCTTGTAAAACAATGGTTATGAGAGAACTCACCCGACAAGATGTTGTCTAAGGCTGGAGGTATTTAAGTTGACGGTTTACGGAACACCTCCTACCTGGGCATCGAGTCGGTTCTTGAGTTAAGTTAACTCGAGTTTTATGAGCATGCGTGAGCGGTGTGAGGTTTTAAAGTGTTATCACCTAGACATCGTAGTATAAAGCGTTATACAAACCTAGACATAGGTTGTTTCTAAATGGTGCTTTTCTTATAACTTGAATGATTGATTGTTATATGCTTTTAAACACCATTAGAAAGCATGTTATAGGGTTAATTCATTAAAAGTTATAAGAGTTATAATAGTTAATGAATACAATCCATAAAACCTATAACAAAGAGTTGCATGCTAACATAGGATCTTAGGATCTTATCATTCTTTAAATGGTTTAAAATGAAATAGATCTAAGAACGCCTTTTCTAATAGGATTAGAAATATGTCTTAGTTTTTTTTTTTAAAATAGTTTTAAAATTTGAGTAAGTAGGACATAAGACCTTGGTTATAAGGGAACTCTCCCGGCAAATGGTTCGGAACCTGAGTTGAATTAACCAAAGTCTTACTAGCATGCAATGTCACTAGGTTATTAAAAGAGTTTAATTCACCTAGACATTTAGTGTAAAGACCTTGTTTAATAAGGCATAGGCTTAGATAGATTCATTTAGCCGGAATTTACCTAAGTAATAGACCCTAAAACTTTACGACACTTTAGTGGGAGGAAAAGTATAGAAACGAAATATTCATATTATGTTTCTACTCTCACGTCCCCCTGAGTTCACACCGTGAGATCCATGCTTGGCCTCGAGGCACCCTGGGAGCGTCCCCCTACGGATGGTGTTTGCATGGGTTAATATCAAGGTCAATGGGGAAAGTGTTCATAGTAAGTGGGAGAAGGAAACGTGTCAAACGTATCCTGCGGTCTCCATCATTAGGTTGCACCGTGAGATTCCTATGCGCTGCCTGCGAGTCGCCCTGGGAGCGATCACCCTACGGAGGGCTTGCGCATGGGATTCGGAACAACGCAAACTCCAGAAATGGATAGGGTTTCCTAGGGCCATTCCCAACATTAGCTCTTCCCTACGGTGGCATTGTTGGGGCCGCCCTCTGCAATCTGAAAATGATGGGTAACACATACAAGATTGTCTTGACCAAATAAACGTTAGCTAATAACTATTGGAGTAAGAGTTATTCTGGGAATAGTATTTGGCCGAGATTGTCTCGATTCAGAGGAGGAGTAGCTGACTGCCCTACGGTAGCGGTTATTCTAAACCCCTTAAGTATTGTTGCAAAATAAATCAATTGTATATATGGGTCGATGATTGCTTTTGCTAAATCTGATTGGATAAATGTGGTTAATGGGTTTAGTGCATGTTTCTAATAGAGATTAATTTGTTTGTTTCAGCAATATGTCGAAAAACGTATGTGCTTTGTCAAATGCAAAATTAAACGGTTTAGTACATTCGACTAAGAATACTTGCTTAAACGCTAAACACGTGGCAAAGAATTTAGGTTTGGTCTCAACTGAGGAATGTCCTCAAACTAACTGCGTAGCCAAGAAAAACATGATCCACGACTCTAAATGTGATTTATTAGTCTTGGAAACGTGTTTAGTGGAAAACGACGATTCTGCCTGGATACTCGATTTAGGTGCCACTAATCACGTATGTTCTTCATTTCAAGGAATGAGTTCCTGGCAACAGCTAATAGCTAGAGAGATGACTCTTAAAGTTGGAACAGGAGAAGTCATCTCGGGTATTGCAGTGGGAGACATAAAATTATTCTTCACCAAGGAACGCTACATGATATTAGATAATGTGTACATAGTTCCGAAGATTAAAATAAATTTGATTTCTTTATCTTGTTTATTAGAACAAGGTTACTCAATTTCTTTTTCTGTTAATGAAGCGTTCATAACTAAAAGAGGTATTGATGTTTGCTCTGCAAACTTGAAGAATAAATTATATGTTTTGAGACCAATTGAGTCTAAAGCTATTTTAAATCACGAGATGTTTAAAACCGCTGAGACTCAACCTAAAAAGCGAAGAGTTTCTCAAGATACCTATCTCCGACACTTGAGGTTAGGCCATATCAATCTCAATAGGATTGGGAGATTGGTCAAGAGTGGACTTCTAAACAAGTTAGAAGACGACTCGTTGCCTCCTTGTGAATCATGCCTTGAGGGCAAGATGACAAAACGACCTTTTACCGGAAAAGGTTATCGTGCCAAAGAGCCCTTAGAGCTCATTCATTCGGACCTCTGTGGACCAATGAACATTAGAGCTCGAGGAGGGTACGAATATCTCATCAGTTTCATTGATGATTATTCGAGGTATGGTTATCTCTACCTGATGCATCATAAGTCCGAAGCTTTTGAAAAGTTCAAGGAGTATAAGGCCGAGGTTGAGAACTTATTAGGTAAGACGATAAAAACACTTCGATCCGATCGAGGTGGAGAGTATATGGTCTTAAGTTTTTTTTTCTGATACTCCGAGAGCAAAACACAAGAATACAAATTTGTAAAAAAAAATAACAGAAAGTAAAGATATTTCACCTCTAGAGTCGGCCAAAGGATGTTGACCAAGGCTCTGATACCAAATGATAAGCGTCCAATATGCTTTAAGTTTACAAAGCTAGAAGTCCTTCTAAGATCCTTGTAAACGGACACAAATAAGACTAACTTACCGAATGATTCCAACCAAGAGTTTAGCTAGAAGATGAATCACTCTTAGATCAAACTTGATAAGCGCCCACTTGTTTGTTAGATGCAAAGCTAGAGGTCCTTCTAGGATCCTTGCAAACACTCACAAAGAAAGCTAACTTAGATCAAACTTAGAATCTCTGATGGTCACTCATAAATCCTAAGACAACTCACTCCAGAATTAGCTTGATCAAGACTAATCCAATGAATTTATTTTTAACATCAAATCTAAAACAAGATTTGAAAGAAAAGACACCACCAAAGGGTGTAATAAGCAAAAGCTTTTTAATTCATAATCTTCAACTTCTTTCAAATGACAAATTACATCCCTATTTATACTAAATGAAAAGCCACCATGAAAGGAAACCCTTCATCTTTGTGGTCTAAATTCAACCCCTAACTTTTCAAATCTATGCATGAACCTTCATAAATACAAGTTCATGAATTCACAAGATACATAATACATGAATATGAATTTTAGATTTATTGTGTCTTTTGGTTGAATAGGTGCCTTTGTGAATCTTGAAAGGATGCAACTTTTCACCATGATAATTCAATAAATCAAAGATTCATCTTCCAATCAGCAACCTTTAAAGTTTGTAATCATTTTGGGTTCTTGTAGCTTGATTAAGACACCTCGGTTCGTATCACTATTTATAGGCTATCCCAAAGAAACGAGAGGTGGATACTTCTTCGATCCAGAGGAAAATAAAGTACTTGTATCGACAAACGCTACATTCCTAGAAGAAGACCACCTCAGACATCACAAGCCACGAAGTAAAGTCGTTTTAAGTGAACTATCTAACGAAGCTACAGAAACATCAACAAGAGTTGTTGATGATACTGGCACCTCGAGTCAATCACATCCTTCTCAAGAAATAAGAGAACCTCGACGTAGTGGGAGGGTTGTTAGACAGCCTGATCGCTATTTGGGTTTAACTGAAACTCCAGTCGTCATACCTGATGACGGGATCGAGGATCCATTAACCTTTAAACAGGCAATGGATGACGTTGACAAGAACGAGTGGATTAAAGCCATGGACTTAGAGATCGAGTCCATGCATTTTAATTCAGTATGGGATCTTGTAGATCAACCTGAAGGGGTTAGACCCATAGGGTGCAAATGGATCTACTAGAGAAAACGAGACGCTGCTGGAAAGGTACAGACCTTTAAGGCACGACTTGTGGCAAAGGGTTTTACCCAGCGGGAGGGGATTGACTATAAAGAAACCTTCTCCCCTGTTGCCATGTTAAAGTCGATCCGGATACTTTTATCCATTGCCACGTTTTACGATTATGAAATATGGCAAATGGATGTCAAGACTGCCTTTCTTAACGGTAATCTTGAAGAAAGTATCTACATGTCTCAGCTAGAGGGGTTCATAGCTCAGGATCAAGAGCAAAAAGTTTGCCAGCTTAAACGATCCATTTATGGATTAAAACAAGCGTCTAGATCCTGGAATATGAGATTTGATACTGTGATCAAATCTTATGGCTTTGAACAAAACGTTGATGAGCCTTGTGTTTACAAAAGGATCATCAACAGCTCTATAGCTTTCTTAGTACTGTATGTGGATGATATCCTACTCATCGAGAATGATGTAGGTTATCTAACTGACATTAAACTATGGCTAGCAACTCAATTCCAAATGAAAGATTTGGGTGAGGCACACTTTGTTCTAGGAATCCAAATTGTTCGAAACCGAAAGAACAAAACGCTAGCCCTGTCTCAAGCGTCTTATATCGACAAATTGTTGGTTAGATATAAAATGAAAAATTCCAAGAAAGGACTATTACCTTTCAGGCACGGAATTAACTTGTCTAAGGAACAGTGTCCTCAGACACCTCAAGAAGTTGAGGACATGAGACGTTTTCCCTATGCCTCTGCAGTAGGTAGCCTAATGTATGCCATGTTGTGTACAAGGCCTGACATTTGTTATGCACTAGGGATTGCCAGTAGATATCAATCCAATCCAGGATTTGATCATTGGACAGCCGTTAAAAGTATCCTCAAATATCTAAGGAGAACGAGGGACTATATGCTCGTGTATGGTTCGAAGGATTTGATCCTTACAGGATACACTGATTCTGACTTTCAAACTGATAAAGATTCGAGGAAATCTACATCGGGGTCAGTATTCACTCTAAATGGAGGAGCAATAGTATGGCGCAACATCAAGCAAGGATGCATTGCAGACTCGACCATGGAGGCCGAATATGTAGCCGTTTGCGAAGCAGCAAAAGAGGCAGTATGGCTTAGGAAGTTCCTAACTGACTTGGAAGTCGTTCCAAATATGCATCTGCCTATCACCTTGTATTGTGATAATAGCGGTGCAGTTGCAAACTCAAAGGAACCTCGCAGCCATAAGAGAGGCAAGTACATCGAAAGGGAAATACCATCTCATTAGGGAGATTGTGCACCGAGGAGACGTGATCGTCACGAAGATAGCGTCGGAGCACAACATTGCCGATCCATTCACGAAGGCTCTCACGACTAAAGTGTACGAGAGTCATCTAGAAGGTCTAGGTCTGCGAGATATGTACGAGAAATAATCTAGGTCAAGTGGGAGAATTCTAACCGGTATATCGATACCTTAGTATACTGGGTATTTAGATGCCCTAGTTTATTGTATTTTTACTCCGTTATTAATACAAGTATTTATTCATCCACTGATTATAGTACATCCCACTAAACTAGAGTTTTAGTTCAAGTGGGAGATTGTTGGGATTGGTGCCCCAAAACTCGTAGATAATGAATGTTAAACGAATTATATACTTATTCGATAAAGGTGTTATCGAGATTGATTCAGTAAAAGTCATTACTGAATAAATTAAATTGCACATATATAACCCAAATCCAATAAACTAAGATCCATGGCTATAGGATGAACACTTGAGCTTTATGTAGAGACATAAAAGTGGATCAAGCTTGAGTAATAGCCAAAACGGTCTATAGTATAGGAATAGGGTTGGGTACCTTATTCTGGAGACACTATGAGACGCGACCCACTTTATAGACTGTATAGACGATGTGATCCTAAATCGTCCATGTAGAGACATGCGAGTGGGGGTGTCCTATGCAATGAGTTTGCATAAGACAAGGGCCGAGAAATAAGTCGCTCTCGCTTTATAACACCGTTTACTGACGAGACTGACTATTTCATGTGATGACCTAGGTAACTCGATCTTAATCCTGAGCTAACTATGAACTCCTGTTTATTCGGGCTTATCCTTAGATCTGCATAGGTGAGAGTGGCTCAGTATCGCCGACTCAATAAGCCTCCCATTTCAGGGATAGGAACGGGTAGATAGCTGGGGACATAGTCGTGCAAGAAGGAATTCACTCCTACCCGAATAAGGGATAGTAGAGAGGTTGTTCCCTTAAGTGCTGACTCCAGGGCTTGAACAAAGGATCTCGCCCTCTCATTGGCCCGAGAGGGACTCGGTTTATTGGTTGGACCATAAACCAATTGTTCATTAGAGGATCAGTGGGACTTAAGGAACTAGAAGTACTATAGGGGTAAAACGACTTATTGACCTAGCTATAGCTACGAACAACCTGTGAAGGATCGACTTACTAATCATGGTTAAATCAAGTGGACGGAAATATATCTATAGTGAGGGGAGTGCAACTATCGGGCTATAGTGGAGTGCCCCGATAGTTAACGAATGTTGGCTAGCTTGGACAATGAGATTAGTCGGTTAGCCTCGAATCGTTGGAGCCCATGATTCTATAGGTCCATTAGGTCCCCCTACTAGCTCATATCGGAATTAAGCCTAGAACAAAAGATAGGAAGCTTTGAATCGTTCAAAATCGGGAAAAAGGGTATTATCGTAAATTGTGTTTGACACAATAATTTAATTATGAATTAAATTAGAAAATGAGAGATGAAGTATTTAAAAGTGTTTTGAATACTATATATATGTATTAGGAATCATATATATGGAATTGCACAAGATAACAAAGATTATTTAGATTAATCATATCAAAATTAATTTGAAAATTTTGAAATTAATTACCAAGCAATCAATTTCAATTTAGAAGTGAAATTGGGGGTAATTTGCAAGCTTGAAATTTGATTTCAAATTGAATTTAGTGGATTTAGTTGGAAATCCACTTAATGCATGATCATTCAAAGTGGAAAGACAACTCACTCATGCATTGTTGCATGTCTTGTGTAATGTACACCTAGAATCCACTTGAGCTTGCAAATACACCATGTGTCTTGTGTCTTGAGGCTTGGCTTTGCATGGAGAATGTCTTTAAAAGGAGTTTGAATCACATTCAAACACAAGAGAGCCATTTCCTTAATGTTATGCTGCTGGAATTTGGACTCAAAGTTCTCTCATCTCTCATTCTTCTCCATTGCTTGATGCTTCAAGCATTCCCTTCCCATTCCCTATCTTATATAGACTCCCACAAGTCGTTCTTGGCCCGGAGTATAGTAGGGAAGACTCTAGAGGTTGTCCAAGGAGCATAGGAGAGGCAAACACCACAAGGAGTTCAACATAAGTGAGCTACAAACACTGGAACAATTTTGGCTTTTAATGTCGGGCAATGCCCGACATTAAAAGTCTTTAATGTCGGTCACTGACCGACATTAAAAACACCGACATTAAAAGTTTTAATGTCGGGCAATGACCGACATTAAAAGCCACTTTTAATGTCGGTCACTTTTAATGTCGGTCAATGCCCGACATTAAAGACCCTTTTCGACATTAAAAGTACACTTATAATGTCGGTCTTGCCCGACATTAAAGTACTGTTTTGTTGTCTGGTTGACTGACATAAATAGCACGGTTTTAATGTCGGTCGCTTTTAATGTCGGTCATTGCCCGACATTAAAAGTGTACTTATAATGTCGGTCCTGCCCGACATTAAAAGACTGTTTTGTTTTCTGGTTGACCGACATAGATAGCACGGTTTTAATGTCGGTCACATTTAATGTCGGTCATTGCCCGACATTAAAAGCGTTGTCCGACATTAAAAGGTCGGTCCTGCCCGACATTAAAAGTGGCGACATCAGAAGCGTGCGACATTAAATGTGTGACATTAAAAGTTTGCAGATTTTAATTTTCCTATATAATATGTCCGACATTAAAAATCCGTTTTTGTATGTTTCAATGACAGGCAATGCCCGTCATCATTTTCATTCAGTATTAAATAAAAAAAAATTGTTGGTTGCAAATGTAGCTAACCAACAATATTATTTCTTCCTTCCTGTAAACAAAAATAGAATCTGCAATTTATAATTTCCAATACAAATAGGTCAATCCAAACACAATTTTTTCATGTCATAACCAATTTGAAATACAAACACTTCCATATATCATTTACAATATAATACTTGGACCACCCGTCCCTCCACAAATTAGATCCAACCAAATATTCCAGAATGAAGCATTACATTCACTATTGAAAAGTATGTACATCTAAACAAATCCTCCACTATATATAAACACATTTCAAGCTAATTAATGTATATTCAAGTACATCTAGGTTACACAAATCCTCCAACAAAATTTGCCCATTCTATACGAACCTCGTCAATCTCGTCTTGTGTAAATGCATTCTTTGTGTTAAACTACAACAAAACAAAAACAATTACATGATAAAAGAATGAAACGAAACATAAATTATAATAACATGTAAGGATAGTGATACTACTTACAAGTTTAGTTATAGGGGTAGTAGAGTTGTGCATTATTTCTCTTATATATTTTTGCACAAAATACCCACACTCTGTCGAACCTGTTTGACGAGGGCACTACAATGAAAAAGAACATACTTGAGTATGCATACAATATTTCACTGTCTATAATATCATGAATGTGAATTTACCTTCACTAGTTTCCAACTAATAGCAGATCGATATTGAGGAAGCGAGTGCTTAGCTTGCCACATTCTCAACCCCCTAAATAATTTAAAACATTAGAACAATTCAAGTTTTATTTTTCCTTTTAAACACTACAAATACTTGAGACACACTTACGTATTTATAGTTCCACTAAATTCTTCTTCAACTTTACTACGCAGAGAATTCAATATATACACAGTGTTTTCTCGAGGCTGGATCGCGATCAACATCCAATGATGACTACGTAGAATCACAATTTTGATCATATTATTATTTATGAGTAAGAAAAGTTACAATGGAGTAAATGTCGCTAGTAAGAATTACTTACCCAGTGTTAAAGGGAATGAGAACTAGTTGATCCAAATCAACCATATCTAGTCTGTTAGATAGATTTCTAGAACGAAGTTCTTGAGACTTCACGTACGATGAGATTGTTGTTTGATCAACCAGAAAAAACTTATTTGTTATCTCGGGATCAAGTATAGTCCAAAGGTACCTAAAGAAAATAATACAAGTATTCATCAACTCAACACTTCCATAAAGCATAATACATTCCCCCCCCCCCCTCTCCCTACCAAACTCAACTAAACTTTTAAAGCAACACCTCCAATAATACAACTTAAGTCAAGCATTTTTCAAGAGCATAATACATAAGTATTCATCAACTCAAACACTTCCATAAAACATAATACATCACCCCCCCCCCCCTCCCTACCAAACTGAACTAAATTTTTAAAGCAACACAAGTATAAAACAACATAAGTCAAGCATTTTTCAAGAGCATAATACACAAGTATTCATCAACTCAACACTTCCATAAAGCATAATACATTCCCCCCCCCCCCCTCCCTACCAAACTCAACTAAACTTTAAAGCAACACCTCCAATAATACAACTTAAGTCAAGCATTTTTCAAGAGCATAATACATAAGTATTCATCAACTCAAACACTTCCATAAAACATAATACATCACCCCCCTCCCTACCAAACTCAACTAAATTTTTAAAGCAACACAAGTATAAAACAACATAAGTCAAATTGTGTAATAACTTTGTTTACTTACGTAATGTACGTGATTATGCACGAGTAACCTATCTCCACATTCCCACAATATTGTTGGATGTCTTCGCGATGTAAAAATACCGATGCTTCCTTTCCCAAGATACGCTCGGGCATTGTGATCATTAGTGTATCTTCTTGTCTCATCGAAAACATTGCGTATCTATTTAGGAGCTTAATAGTAAGATGGGCCTCTGTGTGTTTGCTCGATTGTACTACGGGCTTAGCTTTGGCAGGAGGCTCCTATAAAAGATATGAAGTCACTATCTTTCTTTTAAAAAAATTATTTCAATAGAAAATAAACATACCTCTTTGTCATCTACAGTAATAACAAGTCTGCGAGGCCATCCCACAAAATTACCGACGGCTTGATACAACGTTTGTAGTTCATCGTTCACAGGAATCGGTAATGCATAATCATCACCTATCACCATGTCCACCACAACGCGGACATTTTCTACTCCTAATGGAACTCCATGGATGGTTGCATTTTGTGAATGCGACTCATACATTGTACCTACGGCAACAATGTTATCCATAGAGACCATCGCTAGGTGACAAGGTGTTCCAGCCTACAAAAGTTTAAAACGTCGAAGCTAAGTATATACATATATATAAAATTCCAACAAGGATAATAATAATTTACCTCTTTATTCTCAGATATCTCACGAACAACATCTTTTCCTTTTGACTTCTTATGTGTGGCACTCGAAGCGTCGCTTTGTGGTGTCTTTCGACGAGGGGCTTCGGTCTTCACACTCTGTGTTCTGGCGTGCCCAACGCTTCAGTTAAGATGTCCCTACCTTCATTTAGTGCAGCTAATTCGTCCTATCATAAACATTTCAATAAGAATTTTTCAATTACTAAAGTATCACATAATCCAAAACTTCTTTCAAATATATATATAAAAACTTACAATTCGATTGACACGTGCCACAGTGACCTCATCGCAATATTCTTTATTTTTTCCTTTGCGTGCTTCCTTCCATAGAATTGCACGATTGGAAGGATCGTCAGTCAATTCCTGTACAAATATACATATTATTGAAGGTATACACAAATTTTCATGTCATTTACTTTAAATAGTCGTACTTACTAAGTCTTTGGCAAGATTTGCATATCCCTTACGAGAGATATGATGATTTTACAAGCATCTCTCTCGTCTTTCTTTCTGAGCCTTACTTAACGTCTGTATATTTAATTTGAATGACAAAAACAACAAATTGAATGCATGAATATTTAATTTACAAAATAATTTCACTAATCTAAAGTTTATTTACCTCCCACTCTAATGTTAGTCTACTACTCACAAATGTCTCCCAATCCTTTTGTTCAATATGTGAGTATTTAGAAGGAGGAGTTGTCAAACGCTCTGGTTCATCTTTTAATGGATTGACATACTTCTGCGTTAGGTATGTCTTGAATGTTCGAAATTTTCTAGACGCAGATTGAAGTATACTACTCTTGGACCTAGGGTCCACCACGAACAACATCTGCATAAAAAAAATACCAAAGTAATTAGCAAAACAAGTAAACTAAATAAGCTATTCACTCCTATAGATCAATAAACTTTTTACCTCTATACAATCAAAAAATTTATCATTCATTTCCTTAGGCACATCCTTCCAGTTTTCGTATGTTATTGGGATTTGTTGTCTCACACAAACCCCTATGTAACTTTGCATCTGGTTAGCATTATCTCCAACAGCTTGACCTTGATTGTTGTAAACAATCGTCAAGCGTTCTCCATTATTTCTTAGGCGTGCCAATCTATGCATCGTAGTAGGCCCTCGTCCTGGCACTCGTGGTTGGATAAACACATTTCTTTCATCTCCACTACTACTACTTTCTTCACTCATTGTAACAATCTGCAAGAAAGACACAAAACATACATTCATGAGATATATAAACTTATAAGATCTATTAACTTATAGAAAATATAATAAATAAATGAATTTGAGGTAGTACCATCTTCAACACACTATTTATCAACCCATATACCCTCACAATCATTTCTAGCATATGTTGATGACATTTCATCGTCATCCTGAAATACATCAAGATTAGGCATTCTTTCTAGGACCCCAGAACCACAATCTTGGACAATATCTCCAACTTCATCTTCATAGAAATCTTCTTCAACTATTCTTTGAGGTGATGTTAAAACCACTGACCAACGTGGATTTAGGGGATCTTTTACGTAGAATACTTGCTTGACTTGAGAGGCCAAAATAAATGAGTTTGATTTATGCCCAATGCGATTAAGATCTACAGTTGGGAACCCAAACTTGTCTATTTTAAGTCCGTTATTGTTCTCAACCCAGTCACATTTGAATAAAATAACAGTTAAATCGTGATAATCAAGTTCCCATATTTCTTGTATGACACCATAAAATGTCATGTCCGACATGATAGGATTTTTGTCTTTAGCACTGGAAACTTGCATTGTATTCGCTGTTACCATAACTCCACTGTTTTGGACATTCCTAATGTCATCACGTTTCTTTGCATGATAGCAAATACCATTTATCACGTAACCAGCATATGTGGCGACATCTGGACGAGGCCCATGAGCTATCCATCTTAAAGATGATGGTATGGAGTTTCTTGGCACCTCAAGGGCAAGTGCAACCTGAGTTTTATATTTAAATGATTAGTTTACTAACTTTGTATTGTAACTAAAAGAGTTTGGCTCTAGTAATTACCCGAGTGCGCAACCAACTACTAAATGTGCGATTATGCTCGTCTTGAAGCCATTTTTTGTTTTTAGATTTACTGGGATTGAGTCTGGACAAAGTGTTCATGTGTTGCCTATTGGATTCATTTAAATAACAAAGTTAGTAGATCATCACATAATCAGAAAATTGTGTAAGGACTTAGATTAGTGTGCATACCCTACATATGGAAGCACGCCGTTTACATTTTGAAGAACATAAAAATGAGCTTGATTTAACTGATCCTTACTCGGTCTGAAATAGGAAGCAACAGACAATGGTCTATCAATTTCTGGATTCTCTTTCCTTGTCGATGAGCGTAATCCAATACTTTCAATTCCAGAGATAAATTCAGAACAAAATTCTACGGCCTCTTCTACGATATAATTTTCTCCAATGCATCCTTCAGGACGATTTTTATTTCTTACGTAACTTTTTAGTACTTTCATACATCGTTCAAAAGGATACATCCATCTCAAATACACTGGTCCACAAAATTCTACCTCTCTTACAAGATGCACCACAAGGTGCATCATTATTGTGAAGAATGTCGGTGGAAAATATTTCTCTAACAGGCATAATGTGACCACTATATCCTCTTGCAAGCCTTTTAACTTAGATGAATCAATTGTCTTACTACATATAGCATTGAAGAAGAAACATAGGCGAATGATTGCGAGTCTAACATGCTTTGGTAAAATGCCACGAATTGCCACAGGCAATAATTGTTGCATAAGAACGTGATGATCGTGCGACTTGAGTCCATAAAGTTTTAAATTTGTGAGCGACACTAGATTTTGTATGTTGGATGAATAGCCCTCAGGTACTTTGATTTCGGATAGTGTCTTACACAAGTTCAATTTCTCCATTCGTGATAGTGTATAACATGCTGGGGGTAAGAATATCTTTTTCTCTCCCAACTGAGGAGCCAATTCTGATCTAATGTTCAATTCAACCAAATCCAAACGAGTTTTTAATCCATCTTTTGTTTTGCCAGGAATATCAAGTAGCGTACCAATAATATTTGCACAAACATTCTTTTCGATGTGCATCACATCTAAACAATGTCGCACCTGGAAATATTTCCAATATTCTAACTCAAAGAAAATGGACTTCTTCTTCCAATAGCTACTTGCAAAATCTCCATTGTTTTTTTCCTTTCCTGCTTTCTTACCAAATGAATATCTGAATTCGCTTGTTTTTGCAAAAATTTCCTCTCCATTTAATGGTTCGGGAGCGAAACTCAATTCTTGTTCGCCATTGAAATGTTTCTTTTGCTTTCTAAATGGATGGTTATGGGGTAAAAACTTTCGATGCCAAGGATACGCCATCTTTTTTCCTTTAGGCAAATAAGTAGATGCAGTTTTCTCCCCACAAATTGGACATGCATGATATCCTTTTACTGTACAACCACTCAAATTTCCATACGCAGGAAAATCATTAATAGTCCACAATAAAATAGCTTTGAGAGTGAAAAATTTTTCTTCATGTATGTCATAACATTCCACACCCTCATTCCAAAGCATTTTCAAATCGTCAACTAGTGGAGCTAAATAAACATCAATGTCATTTCCTGGTTGTTTGGGGCCAGATATTAATGCAGTTAACATAAAAAATTTTCGTTTCATGCACAACCATGGAGGTAGATTATACGTCACCAAACATAACTGGCCAACAACTATATCTACTACTAAGATCACCATGTGGATTGACACCATCCGTAGAAAGAGCCAGACGAAGATTTCTAGGTTCTAAACCAAACTCTGGCCACAAATTGTCTACTTGTTTCCACGATAGTGTATCCGCAGGATGTCGTAAGTGTCCATCACTTTCTCGTTTTTTAGCATGCCACTTCAGCAAATTCGATATTTCTTTACTTCGAAACATCCGTTGAAATCTTGGAACAGGTGAGAAATACCACATAACTTTTGCTGGAACATTTTTCATCACATGGTTCAAATTTTTTCGAAGCTTCCATCTTGATGTTCCGCATATAGGGCATACTTCTGCATCAGATAGTTCCTTTCTAAACAAACAACAATCATTAATACACGCATGTATCTTCTCATACTTCATTCCAAGAGTACACAAAGTCTTTTTTGCTTGATATGTTGAAATTTGAATTTCATTAGGGCTTGGTAAGATGGCACAGAGTATTGTCAATAACTCAGTGAAACTTTTATCGCTCCATCCAAATTTTGCCTTCAAATTATAAAACTTTATCAAAGTAGATATCTTGGTAAAATTCTTACAACCCGGATATAATGGTTACTTGGCATCTTCTAATATCTCCTCAAAAACCTTAGATTTGTCATTAAAATAATCATGTGCAGCCTCAAACATTCCTATTGTGTCCTCAACATCATCGTCATCTTCAACTTCAACTTTTCCACTAATAGACGCATTTCCATTGTCTTCCTTATTTGATTGTGATTCACCATGCCAAATCCATGTCTTATAGCTTTGATCGATACCATGAACAAACAAGTGGTGTCTTACTATATTCACATTTTGAAACTTTACATTCACACACTTCAAACATGGACAACGAATGATATTCGGTCTATTCGAATGTCGTAATCCATTTTCAATAAACATCTCAACTCCGAAGCAATATTCTTCTGACATTCGACTTTTTGTCATCCACGACTTATCCATTACTATAATTGTGTTGCTTGAGAGGTTAATCTACAAAGAAGAACAATTATTACTTAAACTTGTGTACTTTTTAGATCATTAAGAAGAAAATGAGTGAAATTTGAACTACTAACGAGTTCCTTGTTCACTCAAGTCCACGATCTTGACAATAAAAGTCAAGATCATGATATAACATCTCAGTTGCAAGAGATAACTCAACAAACCATTTCAAAACACCACTTAAGTATTTATCAACTTCCACCTAAACTCAACTAAAACCATAAACTAAAACAACCAACTTTAAAATCCTAATTAAAGCATTTGATCTCAACTTCTCCTCCACTAAACTTAAGTAAAATAACGAATTATAACAAAAAATTTCAAGAGATATCGTAAGTATCAATCAACTTCCCATAAAACTAAACTCAAACAAACCATTTCACAACATGACTTAAATCCATCAAATTCCCAATAAATCCAACTAAGAACATAAACTCACAAACACCTTCAAACCATAACACAACCCCCCCCCCCTACCCAACTCAACTAAACTTATAAGCACACACAAACAAACAATTTCAAACCATAAAGAAGTATTTCTCAACCCTCAACTTAACTAAACTTACAAACTAACACCAACAATTTCAAAATTAAATTCAAGTATTTATCAACTTCCACCTAAACTCAACTAAAACCATAAACTAAAACGACCAACTTTAAAATCTTAATTAAAGCATATCTCAACTTCTCCTCCACTAAACTCAAGTAAAATAACGAATTATAACAAAAAATTTCAAGAGATATCTTAAGTATCAATCAACTTCCCATAAAACTAAACTTAAACAAACCATAAACTCAAATAAACCATTTCACCACATGACTTAAGTATCCATCAAATTCCCAATAAATCCAACTAAGAACATAAACCATAACACAAGTATTTCTCAACCCCCCCCCCCACCCAACTCAACTAAACTTATAAGCACACACACAACAAACAATTTGAAACCATAAATAAGTATTTCTCAACCCTCAACTTAACTAAACTTACAAACTAAGACCAAGAATTTCATAATTTAATTTAAGTATTTATCAACTTCCACCTAAACTCAACTAAAACCATAAACTAAAACAACCAACTTTAAAATCCTAATTAAATCATTTGATCTCAACTTCTCCTCCACTAAACTCAAGTAAAATAACGAATTATAACAAACAATTTCAAGAGATATCTTAAGTATCAAACAACTTCCCATAAAACTAAACGAAAACGATAAACTCAAACAAACCATTTAAGAGCATGACTTAAGTATCCATCAAATTCCCAATAAATCCAACTAAAACATAAACTCACAAACACCTTCAAACCATAACACAAGTATTTCTCACCCCCCCCCCCCCAACCCAACTAAACTTATAAATCAACACAAACAAACAATTTCAAACCATAAAGAAGTATTTCTCAACCCTCAACTTAACTAAACTTATAAACTAACACCAACAATTTCAAAATTTAATTCAAGTATTTATCAACTTCCACCTAAACTCAACTAAAACCATAAACTAAAACAACCAACTTTAAAATCTTAATTAAAGCATTTCTCAACTTCTCCTCCACTAAACTCAAGTAAAATAACGAATTATAACAAAAAATTTCAAGAGATATCTTAAGTATCAATCAACTTCCCATAAAACTAAACTCAAACAAACCATAAACTCAAACAAAACCATTTCACAACATGACTTAAGTATCCATCAAATTCCCAATAAATCCAACTAAGAACATAAACCATAACACAAGTATTTCTCAACCCCCCCCCCCCCCCCACCCAACTCAACTAAACTTATAAGCACACACAAACAAACAATTTTGAAACCATAAATAAGTATTTCTCAACCCTCAACTTAACTAAACTTACAAACTAAGACCAAGAATTTCATAATTTAATTTAAGTATTTATCAACTTCCACCTAAACTCAACTAAAACCATAAACTAAAACAACCAACTTTAAAATCCTAATTAAAGCATTTGATCTCAACTTCTCCTCCACTAAACTCAAGTAAAATAACGAATTATAACAAACAATTTCAAGAGATATCTTAAGTATCAAACAACTTCCCATAAAACTAAACGAAAACGATAAACTCAAACAAACCATTTAAGAGCATGACTTAAGTATCCATCAAATTCCCAATAAATCCAACTAAAACATAAACTCACAAACACCTTCAAACCATAACACAAGTATTTCTCACCCCCCCCCCCAACCCAACTAAACTTATAAATCAACACAAACAAACAATTTCAAACCATAAAGAAGTATTTCTCAACCCTCAACTTAACTAAACTTATAAACTAACACCAACAATTTCAAAATTTAATTCAAGTATTTATCAACTTCCACCTAAACTCAACTAAAAACCATAAACTAAAACAACCAACTTTAAAATCTTAATTAAAGCATTTCTCAACTTCTCCTCACTAAACTCAAGTAAAATAACGAATTATAACAAAAAATTTCAAGAGATATCTTAAGTATCAATCAACTTCCCATAAAACTAAACTCAAACAAACCATAAACTCAAACAAACCATTTCACAACATGAATTAAGTATCCATCAAATTCCCAATAAATCCAACTAAGAACATAAACCATAACACAAGTATTTCTCAACCCCCCCCCCCCCCCCCCCAACTCAACTCAACTTATAAGCACACACAAACAAACAATTTGAAAGTGGGAAGAATTCTTAAGTTAGTTTATCCAAACTTTTCTAGTTAGATATTGATTTCTTATGGGCTATATTTGGTAATAGAAAGTGGGAAGAATTCTCAAGGGAAAAAAAAAGATTGTGGAAAGAAAGAAATAAAAAAGAGAAAATGTCCAACTTTTCTTTGATGATTCACTCCTATTTTTATTTTCATGTTGAAAACAATATCAAGTGAAACCTAAAGGCTTTATTCTTTATGATGTTTCCACTTGATTCCACCTTCAATCTCCTCCCCTCCAATCGTCAAGGCTTTAGGTTACGTTCTTCTTTTAACTCTTTGTCCTTTAATTAAGTTTCCCATCTATGCTATATGCTTTCTATTTTCTTAATGGCTACAAACTCTTTAGTTCTTGTGCTTTCACCCCACTAACAAATTTAAACTTTTTAACTTTACATCCAAATTTCTAAGAATTTACTTCTATCATGAAAAATGTCAATAAAGAGCTAATTAGTTTCTTCCCTTGTCTAGGTTGATTGATAAAAGGGACTATAAATGTGACTTTTATATAATCCTCAAAGTTGAAGAACCAAACCTAAAACTCAACCTTTCTCTTTTAATATTTGAAATGGGTTTTTTGTTTACCTTAAAATCCATGTGTTTGTTGCTTGCTATCTTTCTTTAGTTTTAGTAACAAAAATTTACATTCCCAAACAAAAACAAGTATTTCAAAACTACCTTTCTTTAGTTTTAGTAAAAAGGAACAACATTATAGCAACTATCAACATTATAGAGTAAAAAGGAACTAAATTTATAAACTAACACCAACAGTTTCAACATGATAATTTCTCAACTATTTTTCCAACAATATTTTCTATCCATGATCCAATCCAAGACAAAAATAAACTTAAGCAACTAATCAATTAAATTTAACTCTACATTTTTATAAAATTAAAAAGAAGCAAAAAAATTTTACCAAGTAATCTCACTCAAATCTTAAAAATTCGGTGTCGGATTTGCTACCCACGACCACAACCACCTCAGATCTACCCACAAACAGTGACGAACACCACTAATTTGTTACCCAAAAACAGAGATCTGGAACCCACGAAGAAGTGCTGGCCGACGGTCTGTAAGTTTGGAGAAAACCCACTTGCTGGAGATGAGCTTGAGCTTGAGCTTCACGAAAATGGCACTTGCCGACGGTCTTTTGAGTTTGAGCTCACAGATCTGAAACTCTCCACAGATCTGAAATGCTAGCCATCGATGAGGGAAGAAGTTCGAGAGAGGTTGCTAGATCTGAGAGGTTGCCGGCGATGATGGAAGAAATGCTCGCCGTCGGTCGAGAAAAACGGAAGAAAAAAAACTGTCGTCGATGAGAAAAACGGAAGAAATCCTCGCCGTCGCCGTCCGTTAGCTCACCGTCGAGGAGGGAGGAAGCCGCCGCCGTCGATGAGGGAGGAAGTCGCCGCCGTCGATGAGGTTGGGTTTTCGTTTTTTGGTGGGTTTGGTTTCGTTTTCGAGCAGAGAGAGAGGACTTAGGGCAGAAATGTCGGGGAGAGAGAAAGTTATTTCATTTTTACTGTTTTTTAAATTTAAAAAAAAATAAAAAATAACTTTTAATGTCGGGCAATGCCCGACATTAAAGTCTACTCTTTGATGTCGGGCAATGCCCGACATTAAAAGTTCCAAAAATTCATCTGACATTAAAAAGGCCGCGCGTTTTTTTGTCCGACATTAAAGCCTCCGCGCCTATTTTTCTGTCCGACATTAAAGCCATACTTTGTTGTAGTGAAAGGTTGGTGTTTTCTAAACTCACTATTCTGTCTTTTCTAGAACATGCATGCTTTAGGAGTAAAATTTAATGTCTTAAGTGCTTTCGATCTTCAATTGCTTCCGTATGTGTAATATGTACACCTTCACCTATACTATAGACCCTTTAGGCTGTTTCTTGAACATTGATCCCATATGTCACTACATATAGTTCAAGACTCATATTACAACCTTGGATGTCTAGTTTATTGGATTAGGGTTATTATTAGGAAAAGACAAATATAAAATAACTAATAACAATTAATGGAAAAATATATTAATATTATTTCATTAATATCCGGTCAACGGTTACATTCACTATCTACGAGTTTTAGGGCATAAAACCAAACATGGACGACACATGGTCCAAACTTTACTTCCTTTAAGTTTTTTAGAGCTCGGAACCCAAAGTTCGCCCCAATGAGAGTTTTTCATCTAGTTTGGACGAAGTTGGTCCAAACTTTACTCCGTTTGAGTTTCGAGAGAGTTTGGAACTCAAAGTTCATCCGAATGAGAGTTCTTTAGGTGGTTTGGACGACACATGGTCGAAACTTTACTTCCTTTAAGTTTTTTAGAGCTCGGAACCCAAAGTTTGCCCCAATAAGAGTTTTTTATCTAGTTTGGAAGAAGTTGGTCCAAACTTTTCTCCGTTTGAGTTTCGAGAGAGTTTAGAACTCAAAGTTCGTCCGAATGAGAGTTCTTTAGGTGGTTTGGATGACACATTGTCCAAACCTTACTTCCTTTAAGTTTTGGAGAGCTCAGAACCCAAAGATCGTCATAATGAGAGTTTTTTCATCTAGTTTTGACGAAGTTGGTCCAAACTTTGCTCCGTTTGAGTTCCGAGAAGGTTTGGAACTCAAAGTTCGCCCGAATGAGAGTTCTTTAGGTGGTTTGGACGACACATGGTCCAAACTTTACTTCCTTTATGTTTTCGAGAGCTCGGAACCCAAAGTTCGTCCCAATAAGAGTTTTTCATCTAGTTTGGACGAAGTTGGTCCAAACTTTGCTCCGTTTGAGTTTCGAGAGAGTTTGGAACTCCAAGTTCGTTCGAATGAGAGTTCTTTAGGTGGTTTGGACGACACATGGTCCAAACTTTACTTCCTTTAAGTTTTCGAGAGTTCGGAACCCAAAGTTCGTCCCAATGAGAGTTTTTCATCTAGTTTGGACGAAGTTTGTCCAAACTTTGCTCTGTTTGAGTTTCGAGAGAGTTTGGAACTCAAAGTTCGTTCGAATGAGAGTATGTAGGTGGTTTGGACGACACATGGTCCAAACTTTATTTCCTTTAAGTTTTGGAGAGCTCGGAACCCAAAGTTCGTCCCAATGAGAGTTTTTCATCTAGTTTGGACGAAGTTGGTCCAAACTTTGCTCTGTTTGAGTTTCGAGAGAGTTTGGAACTAAAAGTTCGTCTGAATGAGAGTTCTTTAGGTGGTTTGGACGACACATGGTCCAAACTTTACTTCCTTTATGTTTTCGAGAGCTCGGAACCCAAAGTTCGTCCCAATGAGAGTTTTTCATCTAGTTTTGACGAAGTTTGTCCAAACTTTTCTCCGTTTGACTTTCGCGAGAGTTTGGAACTCAAAGTTCGTCCAAATGAGAGTTCTTTAGGTGGTTTGGACGACACATGGTCCAAACTTTACTTCCTTTAAGTTTTGGAGAGCTCAGAACCCAAAGATCGTCCCAATGAGAGTTTTTCATCTAGTTTGGACGAAGTTGGTCCAAACTTTGCTCCGTTTGAGTTTCGAGAGAGTTTGGAACTCAAAGTTCGTCCGAATGAGAGTTCTTTAGGTGGTTTGGACGACACATGGTCCAAACTTTACTTCCTTTAAGTTTTGGAGAGCTCGGAACCCAAAGTTCGTCCCAATGAAAGTTTTTCATCTAGTTTGGACGAAGTTTGTCCAAACTTTGCTCCGTTTGAGTTTCGAGAGAGTTTGGAACTCAAAATTCGTCCGAATGAGAGTATGTTAGGTGGTTTGGACGACACATGGTCCAAAATTTACTTCCTTTAAGTTTTGGAGAGCTCGGAACCCAAAGTTCGTCCCAATGAGAGTTTTTCATCTAGTTTGGACGAAGTTGGTCCAAACTTTGCTCCGTTTGAGTTTCGAGAGAGTTTGGAACTCAAAGTTCGTCCAAATGAGAGTTCTTTAGGTGGTTTGGACGACACATGGTCCAAACTTTACTTCCTTTAAGTTTTGGAGAGCTCAGAACCCAAAGATCGTCCCAATGAGAGTTTTTTATCTAGTTTGGACGAAGTTGGTCCAAACTTTGCTCCGTTTGAGTTTCCAGAGAGTTTGGAACTCAAAGTTCGTCCGAATGAGAGTTCTTTAGGTTGTTTGGACGACACATGGTCCAAACTTTACTTCCTTTAAGTTTTGGAGAGCTCAGAACCCAAAGATCGTCCCAATGAGAGTTTTTTATCTAGTTTGGACGAAGTTGGTCCAAACTTTGCTCCGTTTGAGTTTCCAGAGAGTTTGGAACTCAAAGTTCGTCCGAATGAGAGTTCTTTAGGTTGTTTGGACGACACATGGTCCAAACTTTACTTCCTTTAAGTTTTGGAGAGCTCGGAACCCAAAGTTCGTCCCAATGAGAGTTGTTCATCTAGGTTTCACGAAGTTGGTCCAAACTTTGCTCCGTTTGAGTTTCGAGAGAGTTTGGAACTCAAAGTTTGTCCGAATGAAAGTTCCTTAGGTGGTTTGGACGACACATGGTCCAAACTTTACTTCGTTTAAGTTTTCGAGAGCTCGGAACCATAAGTTCCTCCCAATGAGAGTTTTTCATCTAGTTTGGACTAAGTTGGTCCAAACTTTGCTCCGTTTGAGTTTCGAGAGAGTTTGGAACTCAAAGTTCGTCCGAATGAGAGTTCTTTATGTGGTTTGGATGACACATGGTCCAAACTTTACTTCCTTTAAGTTTTTTAGAGCTCAGTACCCAAAGTTCGTCCCAATGAGAGTTTTTCATCTAGTTTTCACGAAGTTGGTCCAAACTTTGCTCCGTTTGAGTTTTGAGAGAGTTTTGAACTCAAAGTTCGTCCGAATGAGAGTTATTTAGGTGGTTTGGACGACACATGGTCCAAACTTTACTTCCTTTAAGTTTTGGAGAGCTCGGAACCCAAAGTTTGTCCCAATGAGAGTTTTTCATCTAGTTTTCACGAAGTTGGTCCAAACTTTGCTCCGTTAGAGTTTCGAGAGAGTTTGGAACTTAAAGTTCGCCCGAATGAGAGTTCTTTAGGTGGTTTAGACGACACATGGTCCAAACTTTACTTCCTTTAAGTTTTCGAGAGCTCGGAACCGAAAGTTCGTCCCAATGAGAGTTTTTCATCTAGTTTTGACGAAGTTGGTCCAAACTTTGCTCCGTTTGAGTTTCGAGAGAGTTTGGAACTCAAAGTTCATCCGAATGAGAGTTCTTTAGGTGGTTTGGACGACACATGGTCAAAACTATACTTCCTTTAAGTTTTGGAGAGCTCGAAACCCACAGTTCGTCCCAATGAGAGTTTTTCATCTAGTTTTGACGAAGTTGGTCCAAACCTTGCTCCGTTTGAGTTTCGAGAGAGTTTGGAACTCAAAGTTCGTCCGAATGAGAGTTCTTTAGGTGGTTTAGACGACACATGGTCCAAACTTTACTTCCTTTAAGTTTTCGAGAGCTTGGAACCGAAAGTTCGTCCCAATGAGAGTTTTTCATCTAGTTTTGACGAAGTTGGTCCAAACTTTGCTTCGTTTGAGTTTCGAGAGAGTTTGGAACTCAAAGTTCGTCCGAATGAGAGTTCTTTAGGTGGTTTAGACGACACATGGTCCAAACTTTACTTCCTTTAAGTTTTCGAGAGCTCGGAACCGAAAGTTCGTCCCAATGAGAGTTTTTCATCTAGTTTTGACGAAGTTGGTCCAAACTTTGCTCCGTTTGAGTTTCGAGAGAGTTTGGAACTCAAAGTTCATCCGAATGAGAGTTCTTTAGGTGGTTTGGACGACACATGGTCAAAACTATACTTCCTTTAAGTTTTGGAGAGCTCGAAACCCAAAGTTCGTCCCAATGAGAGTTTTTCATCTAGTTTTGACGAAGTTGGTCCAAACTTTGCTCCGTTTGAGTTTCGAGAGAGTTTGGAACTCAAAGTTCGTCCGAATGAGAGTTCTTTAGGTGGTTTAGACGACACATGGTCCAAACTTTACTTCCTTTAAGTTTTCGAGAGCTTGGAACCGAAAGTTCGTCCCAATGAGAGTTTTTCATCTAGTTTTGACGAAGTTGGTCCAAACTTTGCTTCGTTTGAGTTTCGAGAGAGTTTGGAACTCAAAGTTCGTCCGAATGAGAGTTCTTTAGGTGGTTTAGACGACACATGGTCCAAACTTAACGTCCTTTAAGTTTTGGAGAGCTCGAAACCCACAGTTCGTCCCAATGAGAGTTTTTCATCTAGTTTTGACGAAGTTGGTCCAAACTTTGCTCCGTTTGAGTTTCGAGAGAGTTCGGAACTCAAAGTTCGTCCGAATGAGAGTTCTTTAGGTGGTTTGGACGACACATGGTCCAAACTTTACTTCCTTTAAGTTTTGGAGAGCTCGGAACCCAAAGTTTGTTCCAATGAGAGTTTTTCATCTAGTTTGGACGAAGTTGGTCCAAACTTTGCTCCGTTTGAGATTCGGGAGTGTTTGTAACTAAAAGTTCTTCCGAATGAGAGTTCTTTAGGTGGTTTGGACGACACATGGTCCAAACTTTACTTCCTTTATGTTTTGGAGAGCTCGGAACCCAAAGATCGTCCCAATGAGAGTTTTTCATCTAGTTTTGACGAAGTTGGTCCAAACTTTGCTCCGTTTGAGTTTCGAGAGAGTTTGGAACTCAAAGTTCGTCCGAATGAGAGTTCTTTAGGTGGTTTGGACGACACATGGTCCAAACTTTACTTCCTTTAAGTTTTGCAGAGCTCGGAACCCAAAGTTCGTCCCAATGAGAGTTTTTCATCTCGTTTTGACGAAGTTGGTCCAAACTTTGCTTCGTTTGAGTTTCGAGAGAGTTTGGAAGTCAAAGTTCATCCGAATGACAGTTCTTTAGGTGGTTTAGACGACACATGGTCCAAACTTTACTTCAGTTAAGTTTTGGAGAGCTCGAAACCCACAGTTCGTCCCAATGAGAGTTTTTCATCTAGTTTTGACGAAGTTGGTCCAAACTTTGCTCCGTTTGAGTTTCGAGAGAGTTTGGAACTCAAACTTCGTCCGAATGAGAGTTCTTTAGGTGGTTTGGACGACACATGGTCCAAACTTTACTTCCTTTAAGTTTTGGAGAGCTCGGAACCCAAAGTTTGTTCCAATGAGAGTTTTTCATCTAGTTTGGACGAAGTTGGTCCAAACTTTGCTCCGTTTGAGTTTCGGGAGTGTTTGTAACTCAAAGTTCGTCCGAATGAGAGTTCTTTAGGTGGTTTGGACGACACATGGTCCAAACTTTACTTCCTTTATGTTTTGGAGAGCTCGGAACCCAAAGATCGTCCCAATGAGAGTTTTTCATCTAGTTTTGACGAAGTTGGTCCAAACTTTGCTCCATTTGAGTTTCGAGAGAGTTTGGAACTCAAAGTTCGTCGGAATGAGAGTTCTTTAGGTGGTTTGGACGACACATGGTCCAAACTTTACTTCCTTTAAGTTTTGGAGAGCTCGTAACCCAAAGTTCGTCCCAATGAGAGTTTTTCATCTAGTTTTGACGAAGTTGGTCCAAACTTTGCTTCGTTTGAGTTTCGAGAGAGTTTGGAACTTAAAGTTTTTCCGAATGAGAGTTCTTTAGGTGGTTTGGACGACACATGGTCCAAACTTTACTTCCTTTAAGTTTTTGAGAGCTAGGAACCCAAAGTTCGCCCCAATGAGTGTTTTTCATCTAGTTTGGACGAAGTTGGTCCAAACTTTTCTCCGTTTGAGTTTCGAGAGAGTTTGGAACTCAAAGTTCGTCCGAATGAGAGTTCGTTAGGTGGTTTGGATGCCACATGGTCCAAACTTTACTTCGTTTAAGTTTTTTAGAGCTCAGAACCCAATGTTCGTCCCATTGAGAGTTTTCCATCTAGTTTGGACGAAGTTGGTCCAAACTTTGATCTGTTTGAGTTTCGTGAGAGTTTAGAACTCAAAGTTAGTCCGAATGAGAGTACTTATAGTGGTTTGGAAGACACATGGTCCAAAATTTACTTCCTTTAAGGTTTTGAGAGCTAGGAACCCAAAGTTCTTCCCAATGAGAGTTTTTCATCTAGTTTGGACGAAGTTGGTCCAAACTTTTCTCTGTTTGAGTTTCGAGAGAGTTTAGAACTCAAAGTTCATCCGAATTAGAGTTCTTTAGGTGGTTTGGACGACACATGGTCCAAACTTTACTTCCTTTAAGGTTTTGAGAGCTAGGAACCCAAAGTTCTTCCCAATGAGAGTTTTTCATCTAGTTTGGACGAAGTTGGTCCAAACTTTTCTCCGTTTGAGTTTCGAGAGAGTTTGGAACTCAAAGTTCGTCTGAATGAGAGTTTGTTAGGTGGTTTGGATGCCACATGGTCCAAACTTTACTTCGTTTAAGTTTTTTAGAGCTCAGAACCCAATGTTCGTCCCATTGAGAGTTTTCCATCTAGTTTGGACGAAGTTGGTCCAAACTTTGATCCGTTTGAGTTTCGAGAGAGTTTAGAACTCAAAGTTGGTCCGAATGAGAGTTCTTAAGGTGGTTTGGACGACACATGGTCCAAACTTTACTTCCTTTAAGGTTTTGAGAGCTAGGAACCAAAAGTTCTTCCCAATGAGAGTTTTTCATCTAGTTTGGACGAAGTTGGTCCAAACTTTTCTCCGTTTGAGTTTCGAGAGAGTTTGGAACTCAAAGTTCGTCCGAATGAGAGTTCGTTAGGTGGTTTGGATTCCACATGGTCCAAACTTTACTTCGTTTAAGTTTTTTAGAGCTCAGAACCCAATGTTCGTCCCATTGAGAGTTTTCCATCTAGTTTGGACGAAGTTGGTCAAAACTTTGATCCGTTTGAGTTTTGAGAGAGTTTAGAACTCAAAGTTAGTCCGAATGAGAGTTTTTAAGGTGGTTTGGACGACACATGGTCCAAAGTTTACTTCCTTTAAGGTTTTGAGAGCTAGGAACCCAAAGTTCTTCCCAATGAGAGTTTTTCATCTAGTTTGGACGAAGTTGGTCCAAACTTTTCTCCGTTTGAGTTTCGAGAGAGTTTGGAACTCAAAGTTCGTCTGAATGAGAGTTTGTTAGGTGGTTTGGATGCCACATGGTCCAAACTTTACTTCGTTTAAGTTTTTTAGAGCTCAGAACCCAATGTTCGTCCCATTGAGAGTTTTCCATCTAGTTTGGACGAAGTTGGTCCAAACTTTGATCCGTTTGAGTTTCGAGAGAGTTTAGAACTCAAAGTTGGTCCGAATGAGAGTTCTTAAGGTGGTTTGGACGACACATGGTCCAAACTTTACTTCCTTTAAGGTTTTGAGAGCTAGGAACCAAAAGTTCTTCCCAATGAGAGTTTTTCATCTAGTTTGGACGAAGTTGGTCCAAACTTTTCTCCGTTTGAGTTTCGAGAGAGTTTGGAACTCAAAGTTCGTCCGAATGAGAGTTCGTTAGGTGGTTTGGATTCCACATGGTCCAAACTTTACTCCGTTTAAGTTTTTTAGAGCTCAGAACCCAATGTTCGTCCCATTGAGAGTTTTCCATCTAGTTTGGACGAAGTTGGTCAAAACTTTGATCCGTTTGAGTTTTGAGAGAGTTTAGAACTCAAAGTTAGTCCGAATGAGAGTTTTTAAGGTGGTTTGGACGACACATGGTCCAAAGTTTACTTCCTTTAAGGTTTTGAGAGCTAGGAACCCAAAGTTCTTCCCAATGAGAGTTTTTCATCTAGTTTGGACGAAGTTGGTCCAAACTTTTCTCCGTTTGAGTTTCGAGAGAGTTTGGAACTCAAAGTTCGTCTGAATGAGAGTTTGTTAGGTGGTTTGGATGCCACATGGTCCAAACTTTACTTCGTTTAAGTTTTTTAGAGCTCAGAACCCAATGTTCGTCCCATTGAGAGTTTTCCATCTAGTTTGGACGAAGTTGGTCCAAACTTTGATCCGTTTGAGTTTCGAGAGAGTTTAGAACTCAAAGTTCGTCCGAATGAGAGTTCTTTAGGTGGTTTGAACGACACATGGTCCAAACATTACTTCCTTTAAGGTTTTGAGAGCTAGGAACCCAAAGTTCTTCCCAATGAGAGTTTTTCATCTAGTTTGGACGAAGTTGGTCCAAACTTTTCTCTGTTTGAGTTTCGAAAGAAATTGGAACTCAAAGTTCGTCCGAATGAGAGTTCTTTAGGTGGTTTGGACGACACATGGTCCAAACTTTACTTCATTTATGTTTTTGAGAGCTCGGAACCCAAAGTTCGTCCCATTGAGAGTTTTCCATCTAGTTTTGACAAAGTTGGTCCAAACTTTGCTCCGTTTGAGTTTCGAGAGAGTTTTGAACTCAAAGTTCGTCCGAATGAGAGTTCGTTAGGTGGTTTGGATTCCACATGGTCCAAACTTTACTTCGTTTAAGTTTTTTAGAGCTCAGAACCCAATGTTCGTCCCATTGAGAGTTTTCCATCTAGTTTGGACGAAGTTGGTCAAAACTTTGATCCGTTTGAGTTTTGAGAGAGTTTAGAACTCAAAGTTAGTCCGAATGAGAGTTTTTAAGGTGGTTTGGACGACACATGGTCCAAAGTTTACTTCCTTTAAGGTTTTGAGAGCTAGGAACCCAAAGTTCTTCCCAATGAGAGTTTTTCATCTAGTTTGGACGAAGTTGGTCCAAACTTTTCTCCGTTTGAGTTTCGAGAGAGTTTGGAACTCAAAGTTCGTCTGAATGAGAGTTTGTTAGGTGGTTTGGATGCCACATGGTCCAAACTTTACTTCGTTTAAGTTTTTTAGAGCTCAGAACCCAATGTTCGTCCCATTGAGAGTTTTCCATCTAGTTTGGACGAAGGTTGTCCAAACTTTGATCCGTTTGAGTTTCGAGAGAGTTTAGAACTCAAAGTTCGTCCGAATGAGAGTTCTTTAGGTGGTTTGAACGACACATGGTCCAAACATTACTTCCTTTAAGGTTTTGAGAGCTAGGAACCCAAAGTTCTTCCCAATGAGAGTTTTTCATCTAGTTTGGACGAAGTTGGTCCAAACTTTTCTCTGTTTGAGTTTCGAAAGAAATTGGAACTCAAAGTTCGTCCGAATGAGAGTTCTTTAGGTGGTTTGGACGACACATGGTCCAAACTTTACTTCATTTATGTTTTTGAGAGCTCGGAACCCAAAGTTCGTCCCATTGAGAGTTTTCCATCTAGTTTTGACAAAGTTGGTCCAAACTTTGCTCCGTTTGAGTTTCGAGAGAGTTTTGAACTCAAAGTTCGTCCGAATAAGAGTTCTTTAGGTGGTTTGGACGACATATGGTCCAAACTTTACTTCCTTTAAGGTTTGGAGAGCTAGGAACCCAAAGTTCCTCCCAATGAGAGTTTTTCATCTAGTTTGGGCGAAGTTGGTCCAAACTTTTTTTTGTTTGATTTTCGAGAGAGTTTGGAACTCAAAGTTCGTCCGAATGAGAGTTCTTTAGGTGGTTTGGACGACACATGGTCTAAACTTTACTCCATTTATTTTTTTGAGATCTCGGAACCCAAAGTTCGTCCCATTGACAATTTTCCATCTAATTTGGACGAACTTGGTCCAAACTTTGGTCCGTTTGAGTTTCAAGAGAGTTTGAAACTCAAAGTTCGTCCGAATGAGAGTTCTTTAGGTGGTTTGGACGACACATGGTCCAAACGTTACTTCCTTTAAGGTTTTGGGAGCTAGGAACCCAAAGTTCGTCCCAATGAGAGTTTTCCATCTAATTTAGACGAAGGTTGTCCAAACTTTTCTCTGTTTGAGTTTCGAGAGAGTTTGGAAATCAAAGTTCGTCCGAATGAGAGTTCGTTAGGTGGTTTGGACGCCACATGGTCCAAACTTTACTTTGTTTAAGTTTTTGAGAGCTCAGAACCCAAAGTTCGTCCCATTGAGAGTTTTCCATCTAGTTTGGACGAAGTTGTTCCAAACTTTGATCCGTTTTAGTTTCGAGAGAGTTTAGAACTCAAAGTTCGTCTGAATGAGAGTTTTTTAGGTGGTTTGGAGGACACATGGTCCAAACTTTACTTCTTTTAAGTTTTTGAGAGCTAGGAACCCAAAGTTCGTCCCAATGAGAGTTTTTCATCTAGTTTGGACGAAGTTGGTCCAAAATTTGCTCCGTTTGAGTTTTGAGAGAGTTTGGTACTCAAAGTTCGTCCGAATGAGAGTTGTTTAGGTGGTTTGGATGACATATGGTACAAACTTTACTTCCTTTAAGGTTTTGAGAGCTAGGAACCCAAAGTTCTTCCCAATGAGAGTTTTTCATCTAGTTTGGACGAATTTGGTCCAAACTTTTCTCCGTTTGAGTTTCGAAAGAAATTGGAACTCAAAGTTCGTCCGAATGAGAGTTATTTAGGTGGTTTGGACGACACATGGTCCAAACTTTACTTCATTTATGTTTTTGAGAGCTCGGAACCCAAAGTTCGTCCCATTGAGAGTTTTCCATCTAGTTTTGACAAAGTTGGTCAAAACTTTGCTCCGTTTGAGTTTCGAGAGAGTTTTGAACTCAAAGTTCGTCCGAATAAGAGTTCTTTAGGTGGTTTGGACGACATATGGTCCAAACTTTACTTCCTTTAAGGTTTGGAGAGCTAGGAACCCAAAGTTCCTCCCAATGAGAGTTTTTCATCTAGTTTGGGCGAAGTTGGTCCAAACTTTTTTTTGTTTGATTTTCGAGAGAGTTTGGAACTCAAAGTTCGTCCGAATGAGAGTTCTTTAGGTGGTTTGGACGACACATGGTCTAAACTTTACTCCATTTATGTTTTTGAGATCTCGGAACCCAATGTTCGTCCCATTGACAATTTTCCATCTAATTTGGACGAACTTGGTCCAAACTTTGGTCCGTTTGAGTTTCAAGAGAGTTTGAAACTCAAAGTTCGTCCGAATGAGAGTTCTTTAGGTGGTTTGGACGACACATGGTCCAAACGTTACTTCCTTTAAGGTTTTGAGAGCTAGGAACCCAAAGTTCGTCCCAATGAGAGTTTTCCATCTAATTTAGACGAAGGTTGTCCAAACTTTTCTCTGTTTGAGTTTCGAGAGAGTTTGGAAATCAAAGTTCGTCCGAATGAGAGTTCGTTAGGTGGTTTGGACGCCACATGGTCCAAACTTTACATTGTTTAAGTTTTTGAGAGCTCAGAACCCAAAGTTCGTCCCATTGAGAGTTTTCCATCTAGTTTGGACGAAGTTGGTCCAAACTTTGATCCGTTTTAGTTTCGAGAGAGTTTAGAACTCAATGTTCGTCCGAATGAGAGTTCTTTAGGTGGTTTGGAGGACACATGGTCCAAACTTTACTTCTTTTAAGTTTTTGAGAGCTAGGAACCCAAAGTTTGTCCCTATGAGAGTTTTTCATCTAGTTTGGATGAAGTTCGTCCAAACTTTGCTCCGTTTGAGTTTCGAGAGAGTTTAGAACTCAAAGTTCGTCCGAATGAGAGTTCTTTAGGTGGTTTGAACGACACATGGTCCAAACTTAACTTCCTTTAAGGTTTTGAGAGCTAGGAACCCAAACTTCGTCCCAATGAGAGTTTTTCATCTAGTTTGGGCGAAGTTGGTCCAAACTTTTCTTTGTTTGAGTTTCGAGAGAGTTTGGAACTCAAAGTTCGTCCGAATGAGAGTTCTTTAGGTGGTTTGGACGACACATGGTCCAAACTTTACTCCATTTATGTTTTTGAGATCTCGGAACCCAAAGTTCGTCCCATTGAGAGTTTTCCATCTAGTTTGGACGAAGTTGGTCCAAACTTTGCTACGTTTGAGTTTCGAGAGAGATTAGAACTCAAAGTTCGTCCTAATAAGAGTTCTTTAGGTTGTTTGGACGACACATGGTCCGAAACCGAAGAAATCGTTGCTGTTTTGCCCAGATTCTGCCTCCAGTCGCAACAGCGTCGGGACGCTTCTTCAACAGCGTCTCGACGCTGTCTCGATACCGAAGGCGCTCGGTAAGGAAAGCACACAGCGTCGGGACGCTACCTCAACAGCGTCTCGACGCTGTCTCGATTACGCAGGAGCCAGATATGTAAAACGCACAGCGTCGGGACGCTATCAACACAGCGTCTCGACGCTGTCACGATGGAGGCTCGCATTAGGGTTTCAAAAGGCGCGGTTCAAGGTGTGACCGATCCGGTTCGGCTGGGCTGGGACCTATTTGGTCCGGTTCAGCCAATTTTTGGCATGGTTCGTGATTTTGGAGGTCGGTTCGTGGTGGTTCGGGGCAGTTCGTGCTGTCTAGACCAATTCCGGAGCTGTACATGGATTTTTAGGATAGAATTTAGCTAAATTAATGTAATTTAATGCTTTATTTTATCCTAGGGGCCAAAATTAACCGGTTCAATTTCTATTTATATGCTTTATGGATGTCATATAGAATTTTTAATCCCATCTTAGGTATAAACATGCTCATGCATTTTTTATATATTATAAATTGTTATAATGTATGTTTAAATGCATGGATTTGTTTTCATATTTTATAATATAAGTGTATATTAATTATATGAAAAATTGGAAAGCATAAAGCATGTCATTACTTAAATTAAATATAAATAGTTATGTTTAATGTGATGAATGAAGCATGCTTGTTTGATTTTCTTGATTGGCTTATAATTGTTATAATAAAAGAAAATCAAAAATTGCATGAAGCATGAAACATCCATAGTTAATAATATAATTGTTATATTATTCATGCAATTAGTGTGGTTTAATTATTTAATTTGAATGAGATTGTTGAATGAATTAAACCCTAGATTCTTGATTATAGGATTAATCATTAAAATTTGAAATAGTTCTTTATTATTAATGATTAGAAACCGTCAATCTATAATCAAGATTTGCATGCAAACATAAGATCATAGGATAAATTGGATTAATTTTAAATTGTTTAAAATTAATTAGACCTAGATCGATTTCTAATAGGATTCGAACCTTTTCTTACTTAGTATTTAAAAATAGTTTTAATTGACTAAGTAGGAAAAACATTGCTATGATTATAAGGGAACTCCACCGGTAACGTTCTGTCTAAGGCTGGGGGTATTTAAGTTGACGGTTTACGGAACACCTCCTACCTGGGAACTGACCTGGAATACCGGAGTTGAATTAATCATAGTTAAATGTTAGCATGCAATGTCACTAGGTTTATTAAAAGTGTTTAATGCACCTAGATCTTTAGAGTAAAGACCTTACATTACTGAGGTTATAAGGGAACTCTCTCGGTAAAGTTCTGTCTAAGGTTGGGGGTATTTAAGTTGACGGTTTACGGAACACCTCCTACCTGGGAACTGACCCGAATATTGAGTTGAATTAACCATAGTAATGTTGACTTGCAATATTGGGTTTATTAAAAGAAGTTTAATTCACCCAAAAGATTGCTGTTGAATCCTTTCCATAATTGTTATAATAGGATCAGACTTAGATAGATTGACTTAGCCGAATACTATCTAAGTTAAATAACCCTATATTAACCTTAGGACATTTTCAGTGGGAGGAAAATTACAAAACGAGATTTAAATCAAGTTTTGCTCCTACGTCCCTATATTCACAACGTGAGATTCATGCTCGGCTTCGAGTCGCCTTAGGAGCGGCCTCCCTTCGGAAAGTGTTTGCATGGATCAATATAAGTTGAATGGGAAAAATGTCTAGAGTAAGTGGGAGCGGGACACGTGTCAACGTATCCCTCGGTCTCCGCCCATAGTTCACACTGTGAGAGTCCTATGATCCGCCTGCAGGTTGTCCTGGCGAAACCATCCCTTCGGAGGGCCTGATCATAGGATTCGGAACATCGTGAACTCCTGAAAAGGATAGGAGCTCTTAGGTTAATCACCAACAGTTGTCTTTCCCTTCGGTAGCCTGTTGGTGCGTGCCTCTGAGATCTGAAAGTGGGAGGGTTACACTTACGAGGATGAGTTAAAGGTGTTAACAAATCCTTGACCGAACAACGGTGGCTAATGTCTATAGGAATATGAGTTATTCTGGAATTAGAATTAGCTGAGAGGTGTCTCATTTCAAAGGAGGAGTACCTGATCACCCTTCGGTGGCTGACATTCTAAACCTTTGAAACGTCGTTGCAAAACTAAATCGATAGTTTTAGGGTTCTGTGATTGTCTGTTTTGCTAAAGTGATTGGATTATGTGCAATTGTTTGCTTGTATGATGGGTTAAGGCAAAGATAACTAATACGGTCATTGTTTGATTAAATTTCAGCAATGTCTTCCTCAATTGTCTCTCTGCTTAAAAATGAGAAATTAACCGGCAAAAATTATGCTATGTGGAAGTCGAACCTGAATACGATTCTTGTTGTCGATGATCTGCGGTTCGTCTTAACGGAGGATTGTCCTCCAGCCCCTGCTCGTAATGCATCCCAGGCAGTTAAGGATGCTTATGACCGCTGGACAAAGGCCAATGATAAGACTCACGTCTATATCTTAGCCAGCTTATCTGAAGTTTTGGCTAAAAGGCATGAGGGCATGGTAACAGCGAGGGAGATTATGAACTCTCTCCGGGAGATGTTTGGACAACCGTCCTACCAACTCCACCATGACGCTCTCAAATACGTTTATAGCTGTCGCATGAAAGAGGGCACGTCTGTTCGGGAGCATGTCCTGGATATGATGGTCCAATTCAACGTGGCAGAGGCAAACGGGGCGGTCATAGATGAGCGTAGTCAGGTTGCATTCATCTTAGAATCTCTTCCGAAGAGTTTTCTACAGTTTCGAAGCAATGCAATGATGAATAAAATAACATTCAACCTGACTAGCCTCCTGAATGAGCTACAACTCTATCAGTCTCTTCTTGAGAACAATGGACAGATAGAAGGAGAGGCAAACGTTGTGCACTCTAAAAGAAAGTTCGAGAAGGGTTCATCCTCTGGAACTAAATCTGTAGCCACTTCTTCAAAGAAAACTCAGAAGAAGAAAGGAAACAAGGGGAAAGCTCCCAGCACTGCTGCTAAAAGCAAGGGAAAAGCCAAAGCTATGGCAGACAAGGGCAAGTGTTTCCACTGCAATGTAGATGGACATTGGAAGAGAAACTGCCCAAAGTACCTTGCTGAGAAAAAGAAGGAAAAGGAAGGTAAATTTGATTTACTTGTTTTAGAAACATGCCTGGTAGAACATGATGAGTTTACCTGGATATTTGATTCAGGAGCAACTAATCACGTTTGCTCTTCTTTTCAGGAAAATAGTTCCTTTCGGCAGTTTAATGAGTGGGAAATGACACTCAGGGTCGGAACTGGAGAAGTCATTTCAGCTAAAGCAGTGGGAGCTGCGAAGTTATTTTTTAGAAATAGATTCTTACTTTTAGAAAGTTTGTTAATCGTTCCCAAGATTAAGAGGAACTTGATTTCTATTTCATGTTTGATTGAACAATCGTATACAGTTACTTTTGATATAAATGAAGCGTTCATTTATAAAAATGGTGTACTTATTTGTTCAGCCAAATTGGAAAATAACTTGTATGTTTTAAGACCAACCGAAAACAAAGCACTTTTAAATCACGAATTATTTAAAACTGTTGAAACTCAAAGTAAAAGGAAAAAGATTTCAACATCAAGTAACAATACTAATCTTTGGCATCTAAGACTTGGTCATATAAACATCGATAGGATCGGTCGTTTGGTAAAGAATGGACTTCTAAGCAAGTTAGAAGATGATTCACTACCACCTTGTGAATCTTGTCTCGAGGGAAAAATGACCAAGAGACCCTTTTACTGGAAAAGGTTACAGAGCCAAAGAACCCTTAGAGTTAATACATTCGGATCTGTGTGGTCCAATGAATGTAAAAGCTCGAGGAGGGTACGAATATTTCATCTCTTTTATAGATGATTATTCAAGATATGGTTACTTGTACCTAATGGGATATAAGTTTGAAGCCCTTGAAAAGTTTAAGAAGTTTAAGGCTGAAGTTGAAAACCTATTAGGAAAATCTATTAAAGTACTTCGATCTGATCGAGGAGAAGAGTATATGGATCAAAGATTCCAGGATTATATGATAGAACATGGAATCCAATCTCAACTCTCAGCCCCTGGTACACCACAGCAGAATGGTGTGTCAGAAAGGAGAAATAGAACCTTGTTGGACATGGTTCGATCAATGATGAGCTATGCTCAATTGCCTAGCTCGTTTTGGGGGTATGCAGTAGAGATTGCAGTATACATCTTGAACAATGTTCCCTCGAAAAGTGTTTCTGAAACACCTTTCGAATTATGGAGGGGGCGTAAACCTAGTTTGCATCACTTTCGCATCTGGGGTTGTCCTGCACATGTGCTTGTGACAAATCCTAAGAAACTGGAACCTCGTTCAAAACTGTGCCAATTTGTTGGTTACCCTAAAGAAACGAGAGGTGGTTATTTCTACGACCCACAAGAAAATAAGGTGATTGTATCGACAAACGCCACTTTCTTAGAGGAAGACCACATGAGAGATCATAAACCACGAAGCAAAATAATATTAGGAGAAGCTACTGAAGAATCATCAAGAGTTGTTGATGAAGTTGGACCTTCAACAAGGGTTGATGAAGGAACTAGTTCTTCAGATCCATCCCGTCCATCTCAAACGTTGGGAATGCCTTGACGCAGTGGGAGGGTTATGTTACAACCTGACCGCTACTTGGGTTTAACTGAAACTCAGGTTGTCATACCTAATGATGGCATTGAGGATCCATTGTCCTATCGACAGGCAATGAATGACGAAGATAAGGATGAATGGGTCAAAGCCATGAACTTGGAAATGGAGTCAATGTACTCCAATTCTGTATGGGAACTTGCAGATCTACCAAATGGGGTAAAACCCATAGGGTGCAAATGGATCTATAAGAGAAAAAGAGATGCAGCTGGAAAGGTACAGACCTTCAAAGCTAGACTAGTGGCAAAGGGTTATACCCAAAAGGAAGGGGTTGACTATGAGGAAACCTTTTCTCCTGTAGCCATGTTAAAGTCCATAAGAATTCTCTTATCCATAGCCACATATTATGACTACGAAATATGGCAAATGGATGTCAAGACTGCCTTTCTGAATGGTAATCTTGAAGAGAATATCTTCATGTCTCAACCCGAAGGGTTCATAGGCCAAGGTCAGGAAGAAAAGGTTTGTAAGCTCAATCGATCCATTTATGGATTGAAACAAGCGTCCAGATCATGGAACATTAGATTTGATACTGCAATCAAATCTTTTGGCTTTGACCAAAACGTTGATGAGCCTTGTGTGTACAAGAAAGTCAACAAAATGAAAGTAGCTTTTCTAATACTTTATGTAGACGATATCCTACTCATTGGGAATGATGTAGGATACCTCACTGACATTAAGAAATGGCTAGCAGCCCAATTCCAAATGAAAGATCTGGGAGAGGCTCAATATGTTCTGGGAATCCAAATCATTAGGGATCGTAAGAACAAAACGCTAGCTCTATCTCAAGCAACGTATATTGACAAGATGTTGTCTCGATATTCGATGCAAAACTCCAAGAAGGGACTACTACCCTTCAGACATGGGGTACACCTGTCTAAGGAACAGTCTCCTAAGATACCTCAAGAAATTGAGAACATGAGATACATTCCCTACTGCTGTGGGCAGCTTAATGTATGTTATGCTCTGCACTAGGCCTGACATATGTTATGCAGTGGGAGTAGTCAGTAGGTATCAGTCTAATCCAGGGTTGGACCACTGAGGAGCGGTTAAGAATATCCTCAAGTATCTTCGGAGAACGAGGGACTACATGCTTGTGTATGGAGCTAAGGATTTGATTCTTACTGGATACACTGACTCTAACTTTCAAGCTGATAAGGATTCAAGGAAATCCGCATCAGGGTTAGTATTCACCCTCAATGGAGGAGCAGTAGTATGGAGAAGCATCAAACAAGGATGCATAGCAGACTCAACCATGGAGGCTGAGTATGTAGCAGCTTGCGAAGCAGCTAAGGAGGCAGTATGGCTTAGAAAGTTCTTGACTGATTTGGAAGTGGTTCCGAATATGAACGTGCCCATAACACTATACTGTGACAACAGTGGGGCTGTAGCCAACTCAAAAGAACCTCGAAGCCACAAACGGGGTAAACACATCGAGAGGAAGTATCACCTGATACGGGAGATTGTGTAAAGAGGAGATGTGATCGTCACTAAGATCGCCTCAGAGCACAACATCGCTGATCCATTTACGAAGGCTCTCACGGCTAAAGTGTTTGAGGGTCATCTAGAAGGTCTAGGTCTACGAGATATGTATGCCATCTAATCTGGGGCAAGTGGGAGAAATGTATAATGGGTATAAGGATGCCCTAGTTCATTGTATTTCCAGCTTTAGATTATTGCATTTACATCCCACTAACTAGTGTTTTAGTTCAAGTGGGAGTTTGTTGGGATTTATGCCCTAAAACTCGTAGATAGTGAATGTAACCGTTGACCGGATATTAATGAAATAATATTGATATATTTTTCCATTAATTGTTATTAGTTATATATGTCTTTGCCTAATAATAACCCTAATCCAATAAACTAGACATCCAAGGCTGTAATATGAGTCTTGAACTATACGTAGCGACATATGGGATCATTGTTCAAGAAACAGCCTAAAGGGTCTATAGTATAGGGATAAGACTGGGTGCCTTATCCTGGTGACACTATGGATACGGCCCACTTTGTATTTGATACAAACGCTGCGATCCAACGCGTTCGTGTAGGAGACATGCGAGTGGGGTATCCTATGCAATGAGTTTGCATAAGACCAGACCACGAAATAGTAACCACTGGTTATAACACCGTTAACTAGTTGGTTTTCTATTTCACTAGGACGACCTAGACAACTTAGTCTTAATCCTGAGTTAATTATGGACTCCTGCTCATGAGAGATTGTCCTTTGATTTGTATGGGTGAGAGTGGCCAATACGCCGACTCAATAAGCCTACCACTTTGGGGACAAGACCGAATGGGGAGCTGGGAACATAATCGTACGAGATGGAATTCACTCCTTCCCGACTTTAGGGAAGCAGATGAGTGTTCCCTTAAGTGGTTACTCCGAGTCTTTAACAAAGGGCCCTACCCTCTCAATGGCACGAGAGGGTTTTCTGTTTGATGGTTGGACCACAAACAGGTGGTTCATTAGAGGAGAATTGGAACTTAAGGAAATAGAGGTAACCCAGGGGTAAAACGATAATTTGACCCAGCTGGTGTTACGGACACTCGTGAAGGACTAACTAGTCGATATTGGTCTAGATCCGTGGACACAGAAAATATGTCTGCAGTGAGAAGAGTGCAACTGTGAGTAGTGGAATGTACACACAGTTAACGAATATTGATTAATGTGGTTAATGAGTTTGACCAATTAATCTCACATCGTTGGAGCTTCTGATCTGCAGGTCCATTAGGTCCCACTGGTAGCTCGTAAAGTAATTTGAGGCAACTAAGTAATAAAAGTAAATTGAAAATGTTCAATTTATTAAGGGAAACAAATATAATATATATTGATATATTATTATGAGAGAAATTAATATTTGAAAAGTTCAAATATAAATTTATGGAAGTTTGAAAGAGTTCAAAATAATGAATTGTTCGTCCGAATGAGAGTTCGTTAGGTGGTTTGGACGCCACATGGTCCAAACTTTACTTTGTTTAAGTTTTTGAGAGCTCAGAACCCAAAGTTCGTCCCATTGAGAGTTTTCCATCTAGTTTGGACGAAGTTGGTCCAAACTTTGATCCGTTTTCGTTTCGAGAGAGTTTAGAACTCAAAGTTCGTCCGAATGAGAGTTCTTTAGGTGGTTTGGAGGACACATGGTCCAAACTTTACTTCTTTAAAGTTTTTGAGAGCTAGGAACCCAAAGTTCGTCCCAATGAGAGTTTTTCATCTAGTTTGGACGAAGTTGGTCCAAACTTTGCTCCGTTTGAGTTTCGAGAGAGTTTAGAACTCAAAGTTCGTCCGAATGAGAGTTCTTTAGGTGGTTTGAACGACACATGGTCCAAACTTAACTTCCTTTAAGGTTTTGAGAGCTAGGAACCCAAACTTCGTCCCAATGAGAGTTTTTCATCTAGTTTGGACGAAGTTGGTCCAAACTTTTCTCCGTTTGAGTTTCGAGAGAGTTTGGAACTCAAAGTTCGTTCGAATGAGAGTTCTTTAGGTTGTTTGGACGACACATGGTCCAAACTTTACTCCGTGTATGTTTTTGAGAGATCGGAACCCAAAGTTCGTCCCATTGAGAGTTTTCCATCTAGTTTGGACGAAGTTGGTCCAAACTTTGCTACGTTTGAGTTTCGAGAGAGTTTAGAACTCAAAGTTCGTCCGAATAAGAGTTCTTTAGGTGGTTTGAACGACACATGGTCCAAACTTTACTTCCTTGAAGGTTTTGAGAGATCGGAACCAAAAGTTCGTCCCAATGAGAGTTTTCCATCTAGTTTAGACGAAGTTGGTTTAAACTTTTCTCCGTTTGAGTTTCGAGAGAGTTTAGAACTCAAAGTTCGTCCGAATGAGAGTTCTTTAGGTGGTTTGGAGGACACATGGTCCAAACTTTACTTCCTTTAAGTTTTTGAGAGCTAGGAACCCAAAGTTCGTCCCAATGAGAGTTTTTCATCTAGTTTGGACGAAGTTGGTTTAAACTTTTCTCTGTTTGAGTTTCGAGAGAGTTTGGAAATTAAAGTTCGTCCGAATGAGAGTTCTTTAGGTGGTTTGGACGACACATGGTCCAAACTTTACTCCATTTATGTTTTTGAGAGCTCGGAACCCAAAGTTCGTCCCATTGAGAGTTTTCCATCTAGTTTGGACGAAGTTGGTCCAAACTTTGACCCGATTGAGTTTCAAGAGAGTTTGAAACTCAAAGTTCGTCCGAATGAGAGTTCTTTAGGTTGTTTGGACGACACATGGTCCAAACGTTACTCCATTTATGTTTTTGAGAGCTCGGAACCAAAAGTTCGTCCAATGAGAGTTTTCCATCTAGTTTGGACGAAGTTGGTCCAAACTTTTCTCCGTTTGAGTTTGGAGAGAGTTTGAAACTAAAAGTTCGTCCAAATGAGAGTTCTTTAGGTTGTTTGGACGACACATGGGCGAAACTTTACTCCATTTATGTTTTTGAGAGCTCGGAACCCAAAGTTCGTCCCATTGAGAGTTTTCCATCTAGTTTGGACGAAGTTGGTCCAAACTATGCTCCGTTTGAGTTTCAAGAGAGTTTGGAACTCAAAGTTCGTCCGAATGAGAGTTCTTTAGGGTGTTTGGACGACACATGGTCCAGACTTTACTCCATTTATGTTTTTGAAAGCTAGGAAACCAAAGTTCTTCCTGATGAGAGTTTTTCAACTAGTTTGGACGAAGTTGGTCCAAACTTTGCTCCATTTTAGTTTTGAGAGAGTTTGAAACTCAAAGTTCGTTGGGTATCCTATGAAACTCAAAGTTCGTTGAGTTTGAAACAAATGTGTTAACTAATCCTTGACCGAACAACGGTAACCAAACGCTAACGGAATATGAGTTATTCTGGTGTTAGAATTTGGTTGAGATTGTCTCAATTGAGAGGAGGAGTAGCTGACCACCCTTCGGTGGCTGTTGTTCTAAACCTTTGATGTATCGTTGCAAAAACAAAATCAATAGTTTTATAGGGTTTCTTTGATTGCTTATTTGTTTTTGCATAATTTGATTGGATTATTTGTAATGGGTTAGTGCTATTAATAATACAAGTAATTTGTTACTTCAACAATTATATAATAATTTTATGTGTATTGTCTTACGTCATTTTATAAATAACGGTAATACAACAAGCTTAAACGACAAATTGTGGTAAATAAGTCTAGGATTATTCTTAACTGAGGAATGTCCTCATGCCCCATATGTTTAATTCATTAAGAATTGTTCTTGGTGAATATAACATAGAACCCTGCTTAGCAAAAAGAGAACTTGTTCAAGACCGTAATTTTCATTTACCTGTCTTGAAAATGTGATTAGTGAAGAATAGTGATTCTCCCTGAATACTTGATTCAGGGGCCACAAATCACGTGTGTTCTACTTTTAAAGGAATAAGTTCCTGGCAAGAGCTTGCTGCTTGTGTAATAACTCTCAAAGTTAGAATTAGAGAGGTTATTTTAGCTATATCAGTGGGGAACATTAAGTTATTTTTCTTAGTGGGAGAAAATACATATTATTAGATAATGTGTATGTAATTCCTAAGATCAAAAGAAATTTGATTTCTGGGTCTTATTTGCTGGAACAATGTTACTCTTTACCTTTCTCTACTAACGCAGTTTTGTTTCAAGAAAGGGAGTTGACATTTGTTTAGCTTTACTGAAAAGTAACCTAAATGTTTTAAGACTAATCAATAGTAAAGCAGTCATGAACACTGGGTTGTTTAAGACTGCTATTACTCAATGTGAAAAGAGGCAATGGATTTCTCCTAAAGGAAAATACCTTTCTTTGGTTCTAAGGTAGACCATATTAATCTCAATTTGATTGGGAGACTGGTCAAGAGTGAACTTCTAAGCGAGTTAGAAGATGACTCTCTACTACCTTGTAAGTCATGCCTTGTGGGCAAAATTACTAATAGATCTTTTACTGGAAAAGATCTAAGAGCCAAAGAGCCCTTGGAGCTTGTACATTTGGATCCTTGTGGTTCAATATGTTAAAGCAGTGGGAGGGCATGAATAATTCATCTTTTTTGGATGATTATTCAAAGGTATGAGTATTTTTACCTAATGCAACTTAAGTCTATAGCTCTTGAGATATTCGAAGGGGCTTAGGACTGAAGTTGGAAACTTGTTAGGTGAGATGATAAAAACACTTCGATCTGATCAAAGTGTTGAGTATAGGGATTTGAGATTCCAGAACTATTTGATAGTGCATGGGATCACACCCTAAATCTCATTTAGGAGAAATAGAACCCTATTGGATATGGTTCATTCCATGTTGAGCTATGCTCAATTGTCTGGCTCGTTTTGGGGTCATCCAGTGTTGACTGCATTGCATACTGTAGTAGGCAACCCCAAAGGAAACAAGAAGTGGATACTTCTTCAATTCACAAAAGAATAAAGAATTTGTATCGACAAATGCTAAATTCTCAGAAGAAGTTCACATAAAAAATCATAAACCACAAGAGTAAAGTCGGTTTAAGTAAGTTAACTAATGAAGCTACAGTAACATCCACAAGAGTTGTTGATGAGGTTGGCTGTTCAACAAAAGTTGTTGATGGATCAGTGCATCTAGTCAGTCACATCCATCTCAATAGTTGAGATTGCCTCAATGTAGTGGGAGGGTTGTTTGATAACCTGAACGTTACATGGGCTTGTTTGAAGCCTATGTCGTCATACCTGATGATGGCATAGTGGGTTCATTATCTTTTAGAAAGAAAATGAATGATGTTGACAAGGACCAATGAATTAAAGTCATGGACCTGGAAATGAAGTCTTTTGTATTTCACTTCCATCTGGGATCTTGTAGATCTGCTTGATGGGTAACACCTATTAGTTACAAGTGGATTTACAAGAGAAAACGAGACATTAAAGGTCTTAACCAGAAGGGTTCATACAGCAAAATCGAAAGCAAAAGGTTTTGCAAGCTTAAGTGACCCATTCATGGATTAACCTAAGCATTTCGATCTTGAAATATAAGATTTGATAAAGAGACAAAATCTTTTGACTTTAATCAGAACATTAATGAGTCTTGTGTTTACAAGTAATCATCAATAGTTCAGTAGCTTACTTAGTATTGTATATGATTGATATCCTAATCATTGGGAATGATGTAGGTTATCTTACTGACATTAAAGGAGCTAGCAGCTCATTTCCAAGTGGAAATTTGGGAGAAGCTGAGTTTGTTCTTGGGATCCAAATTGTTTAGGAACCGTAAGAACAAAAGGCCAGCCTTGTCTCAGGTGTCTTATATCTACAAGATGTTAGTTAGATATAAGATGCAAAATTCCAATAAGGGTTCACTACCTTTCAGACATGGAATTCTTTTGTCTAAGAAAATGTTTCCTAAGACACCTCAAGAGGTTGAGGGCATGAGACGAATGCCCTATGCAGTAGGGATTGTCAGTAAGTATCAATCTAATCCAAGATTTAATCATTGGAAAACCGTTAAGAATATCCTCAAGTATTCGAAGAGAACCGAGGAACTATATGCTCGTGTATGGGACTAAGGATTTGATCCTTACAGAATACACTAACACAGATTTTAAGACTGATAAGGATTTGAGGAAATCTACATCAGTATTTGTGTCACTCTTTACGATGGAGCTATAGTATGACATAGTTACAGTCTTGACCGTATAGGCCGAAAAATTAGCTGTTTGTGAAGCAGCGATAGAGACTGTTTGTCTTAGAAAGTTCTTGAATGATTTGGAATGTGTTCCAAATGTGAACTTGCCCATCACACTTTATAGTGATATAGTGGTGTTGTGGCAAATTCAAAAGAACAATGCAACCTAAGACAAGTAGACACATTACATTGAATGAAATATTGCTGATTCATTTACAAAGACTCTCTCGGCTAAAGTGTTTGAGGGTCATCTAGAAGGTCTAGATCTACGAGATATGTACAAAGGTGTAATCTAGGGCAAGTGGGAGAAATGTAATGGGTATAGTGATACCATTATGTAATGGGTATAGTGATGCCCTAGTTTATTGTATTTGTACATTGTATATGTTTTATACATGTATTTATACACCCAATGCTGTATAGATTATTGTACATCCCACTAAACTAGAGTTTTAGTTCAAGTGGGAGTTTGTTGGGTTTTATGCCCTAAAACTCGTAGATAGTGAATGTAAACAAATTGTATACTTGTTTCAATAAAGTGTAATTGAGTTTCTACAATAAAGTGTTGTTGTTAAATATTGCACAATTTGACCCAAATCCAATAAACTAAGATCCAAGGTTGTTTACATGTGACTTGAACTAGTATGTGGGGACATACGGGGATTGGTGTTCAAGTAACAACCTAAAAGGTCTATAGTACAAGGATAAAGCTGGGTACCTTATCCTGGTAACACTATGTGATACGGCCCGCTTTGTATTCGATACAGACGTATTAATCCAAGGCGTCCATGTAGGAGACATGCAAGCGGGGGTATCCTATGCAATAAGTTTGCATAAGACCGGACCACGAAATAGTAAACCACTAGATGTAACACCGTTAACTAGTTAGGTTACTGTTTCAATACGATGACCTAGGTAACTCAGTCTTAATCCTGAGTGTGTCATGAACTCCTTGTCATGAGGGATTGTCCTTTGATTAGCATGGGTGAGAGTGGCCAATACGCCGACTCAATATGCCTTCCTTTTTGGGGACAAGACCGAGTGGGAGGCTGGGGACATGACAACACAAGAGGGAATTCACTCCTTCCCACTTCTAGGGGAAGTAGATGAGTGTTCCCTTAAGAGGTGACTCCGGGACTTGAACAAAGGGATCCCGTCCTCTCACTGGCCCGAGAGGAACTTTCTGTTTAATGGTTGGACCATAAACAAGTTGTTCATTAGAGGAGCGCTGGTACTTAAGGAGACAGATGTAATACAGGGGTAAAACGGTAATTTGACCCAGTCGTGATTACGAACACTCGTGAAGGATTGACTTACCGGTATAGGTCTACATCCATGGACACAAAAATGTTCTACAGTGAGAAGAGTTCAGCTTTGGGTCTTTAGTGGAATGACCCACAGTTAATGAATATTGGTTAACCTGATTAATGAGTTTAATCTATTAACCTCATATCATTGGAGCTTCTGATCTGTAGGTCCATTAGGTCCCCCTGCTAGCTCGTAAAGAGTAATTAGGAACAAATATATCTTGAGAGAATTTGAATAGTTCAAATTCATATTGGGAATTAAGTTAATTGTATGAGATACAAATTAATATAATGTATAATGATGCATTAAAATATAAAGTCTAATTTGAGATTAAACTTTATTAAATTGAGAGATTGATATATTTGAAAGAGTTCAAATATATGTCTAATTAAATATAGGGTATTTAATTAGAAGATGAATTAATTAATTATGAATTAATTAATTATTCAATTTAGTTTAAATTAAATGAGATTTAATTAAACTATAGTCTATGAGAGAAATAAATATTTGAAGAAGTTCAAATATTAATATGAATTTGATTCATATTAAATTTATAGGATATAAGTGTTGGGTTTTATGCCCTAAAACTCGTAGATAGTGAATGTAACCGTTGACCGGATATTAATGAAATAATATTGATATATTTTTCCATTAATTGTTATTAGTTATTTTATGTTTGTCTTTGCCTAATAATAACCCTAATCCAATAAACTAGACATCCAAGGCTGTAATATGAGTCTTGAACTATATGTAGCGACATATGGGATCATTGTTCAAGAAACAACCTAAAGGGTCTATAGTATAGGGATAAGACTGGGTGCCTTATCCTGGTGACACTATGGATACGACCCACTTTGTATTTGATACAAACGCTGCGATCCAACGCGTTCGTGTAGGAGACATGCGATTGGGGGTATCCTATGCAATGAGTTTGCATAAGACCGGACCGCGAAATAGTAACCACTAGTTATAACACCGTTAACTAGTTGGTTTTCTATTTTCACTAGGACGACCTAGACAACTTAGTCTTAATCCTGAGTTGATTATGGACTCCTGCTCATGAGAGATTGTCCTTTGATTTGTATGGGTGAGAGTGGCCAATACGCCGACTCAATAAGCCTACCACTTTGGGGACAAGATCGAATGGGGAGCTGGGAACATAATCGTACAAGATGAAATTCACTCCTTCCCGACTTTAGGGAAGCAGATGAGTGTTCCCTTAAGTGGTTACTCCGAGTCTTGAACAAAGTGCCCTACCCTCTCAATGGCACGAGAGGGTTTTCTGTTTGATGGTTGGACCATAAACAGATTGTTCATTAGAGGAGAATTGGTACTTAAGGAAATAGAGGTGACCCAGGGGTAAAACGGTAATTTGACCCAGCTGGTGTTACGGACACTCGTGAAGGACTAACTAGTCGATATTGGTCTAAGTTCCGTGGACACAGAAAATATGTCTGCAGTGAGAAGAGTGCAACTGTGAGTCTATAGTGGAATGTACACACAGTTAACGAATATTGATTATTGTGGTTAATGAGTTTGACAAATTAATCTCACATCGTTGGAGCTTCTGATCTGCAGGTCCATAAGGTCCCACTGGTAGCTCGTAAAGTAATTTGAGGCAACTAAGTAATTAAATGTAAATGGAAAATGTTCAATTTACTAAGGGAAATAAATATAATATATATTGATATATTATTATGAGAGATTAATATTTGAAGAAGTTCAAATATAAATTTATGGAAGATTGAAAGAATTAATTAATTTAAGTCCTAAAAGTGTTTGGGCAAAGTTAATTAATTCAAGGCCGGAAATTAAATATGTGATATTTAATTGGTGGTTAATTAATTAAAGAATTCATTAACCATGAATTAATCAATTATGTAAATAATTAATCACTTAAGGAAGTGATTAATCATTTATGGGAATGATCTAATTACTTATGGAAGAAATTAGTCATTTATGGAAAAGATTAATCAATTGGGGAATTGATTGATCATGATTGATTAATTAAGGAATAAGATTGAATCAGTTTTGGAAAAGATTATTTAATTGAATATTTTATTCATGGCCTCTCTTCTATAAATAGAACACTAGACCTAATTGGTCATGACACTTGACACTCTTGAAAGACAAGACCTAGAATTCTCTCTAGCCTCCCTCTTAGAGAAAGACTCCCACAAGTCTTTGGCCTCCTAGACTTAGAGACATACCGGTGTAACCTCTGTGGTTATTGTGTCATTAAAAGAAGAAAATCTAGCGATCAAGAGGCGAGAAGGCTGCTGCGTTTTCGTTCGTTGGAGCGTCGTTGGCGAAGAACGGTCAAGTCTACAACGGAGGTTTGTAACGGTTCTTCCTCTTTTCGTTAGAAAAGTTTTTTAAAAATAAATTTAGATTTATTCTAGCATGTTTTTTAAACCGTTTTTACAGCGACTTTAAAGTTAGTTTAAAGTTTTGTTTGAGTTATCGTAACGGTATTTTAATGTTAATTAATATACGGCGTAAGGACCAATCGATGCGCTTCCGCTGCGTGGGGACTTTTATTCCCTTCAATCGGCATCAGAGCCATCGCTGCCCTATTAATTAATTTTAAAAGTTGCGATAGGCTCTAATAGGTGGGATTTATGCATATTGTATGTTCGGTTTGCATTGAACTGTTTGGGTTAATTTTATGGCCATAGATTTTATTTTTATGTGATTTTGATCATGTAAGGCCCGGTGTTTCGGGTATATTATGTAAAATCGAGTCCTATGTAAGTCCGGGTCTAGAATAGGTTTTTATGAGATGAAAATCGGAGTAATCGTCGCTGAAATCGGGGCCAAAATCGAAGAAATCGTTGCTGTTTTGCCCAGATTCTGCCTCCAGACGCAACAGCGTCGGGACGCTCCTTCAACAGCGTCTCGACGCTGTCTCGATACCGAAGGCGCTCGGTAAGGAAAGCACACAGCGTCGGGACGCTACCTCAACAACGTCTCGACGCTGTCTCGATTACGCAGGCGCCAGATATGGAAAACGCACAGCGTCGGGACGCTAATCCACACAGCGTCTCGACGCTGTCACGATGGAGGCGCGACCTAGGGTTTCAAAAGGCGCGGTTCAAGGTGTAACCGGTCCGGTTCGGACCGGTTCGGCTGGGCTGGGACCTATTTGGTCCGGTTCAGCCAATTTTTGGCATGGTTCGTGATTTTGGAGGCCGGTTCGAGGTGGTTCGGGGCGGTTCGTGCTGTCTAGGCCAATTCTGGAGCTGTACATGGATTTTTTAGGATAGAATTTAGCTAAATTAATGTAATTTACTGCTTTATTTTATCCTAGGGGCCAAAATTAACCGGTTCAATTGCTATTTATATGCTTTATGGATGTCATATAGATTATTTAATCCCACCTTAGGTTATAAACATGCTCATGCATTTTTTTATATATTATAAATTGTTATAATGTATGTTTAAATGCATGGATTTGTTTTCATATTTTAATATAATTGTATATTAATTTATATGAAAAATTGGAAAGCATGAAGCATGTCATTACTTAAATTAAATATAAATAGTTATGTTTAATGTGATGAATGAAGCATGCTTGATTGATTTTCTTGATTGGCTTATAATTGTTATAATAAAAGAAAATCAAAATTGCATGAAGCATGAAACATCCATAGTTAATAATATAATTGTTATATTATTCATGCAATTAGTATGGTTTAATTATTTAATTTGAATGAGATTGTTGAATTAATTAAACCCTAGTTTCTTGATTATAGGATTAATCATTAAAATTTGAAATAGTTCTTTATTATTAATGATTAGAAACCGTCAATCTATAATCAAGATTTTCATGCAAACATAAGATCATAGGATAAATTGAATTAATTTTAAATTGTTTAAAATTAATTAGACCTAGATCGATTTGTAATAGGATTAGAATCTTTTCTTACTTAGAATTAAAAATAGTTTTAATTTACTAAGTAGGAAAAACATTGCTAAGATTATAAGGGAACTCCACCGGTAATGTTCTGTCTAAGGCTGGGGGTATTTAAGTTGACGGTTTACGGAACACCTCCTACCTGGGAACTGACCTGGAATACCGGAGTTGAATTAATCATAGTTAAATGTTAGCATGCAATGTCACTAGGTTTATTAAAAGTGTTTAATGCACCTAGATCTTTAGAGTAAAGACCTTACATTACTGAGGTTATAAGGGAACTCTCTCGGTAAAGTTCTGTCTAAGGCTGGGGGTATTTAAGTTGATGGTTTACGGAACACCTCCTACCTGGGAACTAGCCGGATTGAGTTGAATTAACCATAGTAATGTTGACTTGCAATGTTGGGTTTATTAAAAGAAGTTTAATTCACCCAAAAGATTGCAGTTGAATCCTTTCCATAATTGTTATAATAGGATCAGACTTAGATAGATTGACTTAGTCGAATACTATCTAAGTTAAACAACCCTATATTAACCTTAGGACATTTTCAGTGGGAGGAAAATTACAAAACGAGATTTAAATCAAGTTTTGCTCCTACGTCCCTATATTCACAACGTGAGATTCATGCTCGGCTTCGAGTCGCCCTAGGAGCGGCCTCCCTTCGGAAAGTGTTTGCATGGATCAATATCAAGGTGAATGGGAAAAATGTCTAGAGTAAGTGGGAGCGGGACACGTGTCAACGTATCCCTCGGTCTCCGCCCATAGTTCACACCGTGAGAGTCCTATGATCCGCCTGCAGGTTGCCCTGGCGCATCCATCCCTTCGGAGGGCCTGGTCATAGGATTCGGAACATCGTGAACTCCTGAAAAGGATAGGAGCTCTTAGGCTAATCACCAACAGTTGTCTTTCCCTTCGGTAGCCTGTTGGTGCGTGCCTCTGAGATCTGAAAGTGGGAGGGTTACACTTACGAGGATGAGTTAAAAGTGTTAACAAATCCTTGACCGAACAACGGTGGCTAATGTCTATAGGAATATGAGTTATTCTGGAATTAGAATTAGCTGAGAGGTGTCTCATTTCAAAGGAGGAGTACCTGATCACCCTTCGGTGGCTGATATTCTAAACCTCTGAAACGTCGTTGCAAAACTAAATCAATAGTTTTAGGGTTCTGTGATTGTCTGTTTTGCTAAATTGATTGGATTGTGTGCAATTGTTTGCTTGTATGATGGGTTAAGGCAAAGATAACTAATACGGTCATTGTTTGTTTAAATTTCAGCAATGTCTTCCTCAATTGTCTCTCTGCTTAAAAATGAGAAATTAACCGGCGAAAATTATGCTACGTGGAAGTCAAACTTGAATACGATTCTTGTTGTCGATGATCTGGGGTTCGTCTTAACGGAGGATTGTCCTCCAACCCTTGCTCGTAATGCATCCTAGGCAGTTAAGGATGCTTATGACCGCTGGACAAAGGCCAATGATAAGACTCGCGTCTATATCTTAGCCAACTTATCTGAAGTTTTGGCTAAAAGGCATGAGGGTATGGTAACAGCGTGGGAGATTATGAACTCTCTCCGGGAGATGTTTGGACAACCGTCCTACCAACTCCACCATGACGCTCTCAAATACGTTTATAGCTGTCGCATGAAAGAGGGCACGTCTGTTCGGGAGCATGTCCTGGATATGATGGTCCAATTCAACGTGGCAGAGGCAAACGGGGCGGTCATAGATGAGCGTAGTCAGGTTGCATTCATCTTAGAATCTCTTCCGAAGAGTTTTCTGCAGTTTCGAAGCAATGCAATGATGAATAAAATAACATTCAACCTGACTAGCCTCCTTAATGAGCTACAGCTCTATCAGTCTCTTCTTAAGAACAAGGGACAGATAGAAGGAGAGGCAAACGTTGTTCACTCCAAAAGAAAGTTCGAGAAGGGTTCATCCTCTGGAACTAAATCTGTAGCCACTTCTTCAAAGAAAACTCAGAAGAAGAAAGGAAACAAGGGGAAAGCTCCCAGTACTGCTGCTAAAAGCAAGGGAAAAAGCCAAAGCTGTGGCAGACAAGGGCAAGTGTTTTCACTGCAATGTAGATGGACATTGGAAGAGAAACTGCCCAAAGTACCTTGCTGAGAAAAAGAAGGAAAAGGAAGGTAAATTTGATTTACTGGTTTTAGAAACATGCCTGGTAGAACATGATGAGTTTACCTGGATACTTGATTCAGGAGCAACTAATCATGTTTGCTCTTCTTTTCAGGAAAATAGTTCCTTTCGGCAGTTGAATGATGGAGAAATGACACTCAGGGTCGGAACTGGAGAAGTCATTTCAGCTAAAGCAGTGGGAGCTGTGAAGTTATTTTTTAGAAATAGATTCTTACTTTTAGAAAGTTTGTTAATCGTTCCCAAGATTAAGAGGAACTTGATTTCTATTTCATGTTTGATTGAACAATCGTATACAGTTACTTTTGATATGAATGAAGCGTTCATTTATAAAAATGGTGTACTTATTTGTTCAGCCAAATTGGAAAATAACTTGTATGTTTTAAGACCAACCGAAAACAAAGCACTTTTAAATCACGAATTATTTAAAACTGCTGAAACTCAAAGTAAAAGGCAAAAGATTTCTCCATCAAGTAACAATACTCATCTTTGGCATCTTAGACTTGGTCATATAAACATCGATAGGATCGGTCGTTTGGTAAAGAATGGACTTCTAAGCAAGTTAGAAGATGATTCACTACCACCTTGTGAATCTTGTCTCGAGGGAAAAATGACCAAAAGACCCTTTACTGGAAAAGGTTACAGAGCCAAAGAACCCTTAGAGTTAATACATTCGGATCTATGTGGTCCAATGAATGTAAAAGCTCGAGGAGGGTACGAATATTTCATCTCATTTATAGATGATTATTCAAGATATGATTACTTATACCTAATGGGACATAAGTTTGAAGCCCTTGAAAAGTTTAAGGAGTTTAAGGCTGAAGTTGAAAACCTATTAGGTAAATCTATTAAAGTACTTCTATCTGATCGAGGAGGGGAGTATATGGACCAAAGATTCCAGGATTATATGATAGAACATGGAATCCAATCTCAACTCTCAGCCCCTGGTACACCTCAGCAGAATGGTGTGTCAGAAAGGAGAAATAGAACCTTGTTAGACATGGTTCGATCAATGATGAGCTATGCTCAATTGCCTAGCTCGTTTTGGGGGTATGCAGTGGAGACTGCAGTATACATCTTGAACATTGTTCCCTCGAAAAGTGTTTCTGAAACACCTTTCGAGTTATGGAAGGGGAGTAAACCTAGTTTGCATCACTTTCGCATCTGGGGTTGTCCTGCACACGTGCTTGTGACAAATCCTAAGAAACTGGAACCTCGTTCAAAACTGTGCCAATTTGTTGGTTACCCTAAAGAAACGAGAGGTGGTTATTTCTACGACCCACAAGAAAATAAGGTGATTGTATCGACAAACGCCACTTTCTTAGAGGAAGACCACATGAGAGATCATAAACCACGAAGCAAAATAATATTAGGAGAAGCTACTGAAGAATCATCAAGAGTTGTTGATGAAGTTGGACCTTCAGCAAGGGTTGATGAAGGAACTAGTTCTTCAGATCCATCCCGTCCATCTCAAACGTTGGGAATGCCTCGACGCAGTGGGAGGGTTGTATTACAACCTGACCGCTACTTGGGTTTAACTGAAACTCAGGTTGTCATACCTAATGACAGCATTGAGGATCCATTGTCCTATCAACAAGCAATGAATGACGAAGAAAAGTATGAATGGGTCAAAGCCATGAACCTGGAAATGGAGTCAATGTACTCCAATTCTGTATGGGAACTTGCAGATCTACCATATGGGGTAAAACCCATAGGGTGCAAATGGATCTATAAGAGAAAAAGAGATGCAGCTGGAAAGGTACAGACCTTCAAAGCTAGACTAGTGGCAAAGGGTTATACCCAAAAGGAGGGGGTTGACTATGAGGAAACCTTTTCTCCTGTAGCCATGTTAAAGTCCATAAGAATTCTTTTATCCATTGCCACATATTATGACTATGAAATATGGCAAATGGACGTCAAGACTGCCTTTCTGAATGGTAATCTTGAAGAGAATATCTTTATGTCTCAACCCGAAGGGTTCATAGCCCAAGGTCAGGAACAAAAGGTTTGTAAGCTAAATCGATCCATTTATGGATTGAAACAAGCATCCAGATCATGGAACATTAGATTTGATACTGCAATCAAATCTTTTGGCTTTGACCAAAACGTTGATGAGCCTTGTGTATACAAGAAAGTCAACAAAAGGAAAGTAGCTTTTCTAATACTTTATGTAGACGATATCCTACTCATTGGGAATGATGTAGGATACCTCACTAACATTAAGAAATGGCTAGCAGCCCAATTCCAAATGAAAGATCTGGGAGAGGCTCAATATGTTCTGGGAATCCAAATCATTAGGGATCGTAAGAACAAAACGCTAGCTTTGTCTCAAGCAATGTATATTGACAAGATGTTGTCTCGATATTCGATGTAAAACTCCAAGAAGGGACTCCTACCCTTCAGACATGGGGTACACCTGTCTAAGGAACAATCTCCTAAGACACCTCAAGAAGTTGAGAACATGAGACACATTCCCTACGCCTCAGCTGTGGGCAGCTTAATGTATGCCATGCTCTGCACTAGGCCTGACATATGTTATGCAGTGGGAGTAGTCAGTAGGTATCTATCTAATCCAGGGTTGGACCACTGGGGAGCGGTTAAGAATATCCTCAAGTATCTTCGGAGAACGAGGGACTACATGCTTGTGTATGGAGCTAAGGATTTGATTCTTACTGGATACACTGACTCTGACTTTCAAGCTGATAAGGATTCTAGGAAATCCACATCAGGGTCAGTATTCACCCTCAATGGAGGAGCAGTAGTGTGGAGAAGCATCAAACAAGGATGCATAGCAGACTCAACCATGGAGGCTGAGTATGTAGCAGCTTGCGAAGCAGCTAAGGAGGCAGTATGGCTCAGAAAGTTCTTGACTGATTTGGAAGTAGTTCCGAATATGAACGTGCCCATAACACTATACTGTGACAACAGTGAGGCTGTAGCCAACTCAAAAGAACCTCGTAGCCACAAACGGGGTAAACACATCGAGAGGAAGTATCACCTGATACGGGAGATTGTGCAAAGAGGAGATGTGATCGTCACTAAGATCGCCTTAGAGCACAACATCGCTGATCCATTTACGAAGGCTCTCACGGCTAAAGTGTTTGAGGGTCATCTAGAAGGTCTAGGTCTACGAGATATGTATGCCATCTAATCTAGGGCAAGTGGGAGAAATGTATAATGGGTATAAGGATGCCCTAGTTCATTGTATTATTTTAATATAAATGACATTTCCAGCTTTAGATTATTGCATTTACATCCCACTAACTAGTGTTTTAGTTCAAGTGGAAGTTTGTTGGGTTTTATGCCCTAAAACTCATAGATAGTGAATGTAACCGTTGATCGGATATTAATGAAATAATATTGATATATTTTTCCATTAATTGTTATTAGTTATTTTATGTTTGTCTTTGCCTAATACTAACCCTAATCCAATAAACTAGACATCCAAGGCTGTAATATGAGTCTTGAACTATATGTAGCGACATATGGGATCATTGTTCAAGAAACAGCCTAAAGGGTCTATAGTATACGGTTAAGACTGGGTGCCTTATCCTGGTGACACTATGGATACGGCCCACTTTGTATTTGATACAAACGCTGCGATCCAACGCGTTCGTGTAGGAGACATGCGAGTGGGGGTATCCTATGCAATGAGTTTGCATAAGACCGGACCGCGAAATAGTAACCACTAGTTATAACACCGTTAACTAGTTGGTTTTCTATTTTCACTAGGACGACCTAGACAACTTAGTCTTAATCCTGAGTTGATTATGGACTCCTGCTCATGAGAGATTGTCCTTTGATTTGTATGGGTGAGAGTGGCCAATACGCCGACTCAATAAGCCTACCACTTTGGGGACAAGATCGAATGGGGAGCTGGGAACATAATCGTACAAGATGAAATTCACTCCTTCCCGACTTTAGGGAAGTAGATGAGTGTTCCCTTAAGTGGTTACTCCGAGTCTTGAACAAAGGGCCCTACCCTCTCAATGGCACGAGAGGGTTTTCTGTTTGATGGTTGGACCATAAACAGATTGTTCATTAGAGGAAAATTGGTACTTAAGGAAATAGAGGTGACCCAGGGGTAAAACGGTAATTTGACCCAGCTGGTGTTACGGACACTCGTGAAGGACTAACTAGTCGATATTGGTCTAAGTTCCGTGGACACAGAAAATATGTCTGCAGTGAGAAGAGTGCAACTGTGAGTCTATAGTGGAATGTACACACAGTTAACGAATATTGATTATTGTGGTTAATGAGTTTGACCAATTAATCTCACATCGTTGGAGCTTCTGATCTGCAGGTCCATAAGGTCCCACTGGTAGCTCGTAAAGTAATTTGAGGCAACTAAGTAATTAAATGTAAATTGAAAATGTTCAATTTACTAAGGGAAATAAATATAATATATATTTATATATTATTATGAGAGAAATTAATATTTGAAGAAGTTCAAATATAAATTTATGGAAGATTGAAAGAATTAATTAATTTAAGTCCTAAAAGTGTTTGGGAAAAATTAATTAATTTAAGGCCGGAAATTAAATATGTGATATTTAATTGGTGGTTAATTAATTAAAGAATTCATTAACCATGAATTAATCAATTATGTAAATAATTAATCACTTAAGGAAGTGATTAATCATTTATGGGAATGATCTAATTACTTATGGAAGAAATTAGTCATTTATGGAAAAGATTAATCAATTTTGGAATTGATTGATCATGATTGATTAATTAAGGAATAAGATTGAATCAATTTTGGAAAAGATTGATTTAATTGAATATTTTATTCATGACATCTCTTCTATAAATAGAACACTAGACCTAATTGGTCATGACACTTGACACTCTTGAAAGACAAGACCTAGAATTCTCTCTAGCCTCCCTCTTAGAGAAAGACTCCCACAAGTCTTTGGCCTCCTAGACTTAGAGACATACCGGTGTAACCTCTGTGGTTATTGTGTCATTCAAAGAAGAAAATCCAGCGATCAAGAGGCGAGAAGGCTGCTGCGTTTTCGTTCGTTGGAGCGTCGTTGGCGAAGAACGGTCAAGTCTACAACGGAGGTTTGTAACGGTTCTTCCTCTTTTCGTTAGAAAAGTTTTTTAAAATAAATTTATATTTATTCTAGCATGTTTAAACCGTTTTTACAGCGACTTTAAAGTTAGTTTAAAGTTTTGTTTGAGTTATCGTAACGGTATTTTAATGTTAATTAATATACGGCGTAAGGTCCAATCGATGCGCTTCCGCTGCGTGTGGACTTTTATTCCCTTCAATAAGAGAATTTGAAGGAGTTCAAATTTTAATATGAATTTGATTCATATTATATAATTAATTAATTGAAGGCCTGAAATTAAATATATGATATTTAATTGGGTAATTAATTAATTAACTAATAGAAGGTCTGAAATTAAATATATGATATTTAATTGGTGATTAATTAATTAAAGAATTAATTAATTGGAAATTAATCAATTATGGAAATGATTAATCACTTATGGAAGTGATCAATCATTTATGGAAAAGATTAATCAATTATGGAATTGATTGGTCATGAAATTGATTAATAGAAAAGATTAAATCAGTTATGGAAATAATTGATTTTAAATGAATATTTTATTCATGGCCTTTCTCCTATAAATAGAACACTAACCCTAGTGTTTAGGTACCACAACATATGGCCACCATAAGGCCTTCTCATATTCTCTCAACTCAAGAACTCTAGGGAGAATTTTCTCTCTAAAGTTTTTCCCATTCAAGATTAGGTAGTCCCACAACTACGTTCCTAATCTCAGAGTTATAGCGGGGAAGATCAAATGGTGGTGTTCTTCGTTGTTGCAGAGCAATCAAGAAAGGCGTTCTCGAAGAATTCAGAGTCGTCAACGAAAGTATGTTTCTCATCGCTTAACCTTTTGCCAATGTATTTGTATTTTTTGTAGAACAAAATTAATTTACGAACGGTCCAATTGCTTCCGCTGTAACGGAATTGGGAATTCCAATCCTTCATGATTGTGGAATGACTCAATCTAGAACAAGATTTCCAATCTTGCTTCTAGATCATCGATCAAAGAGGTAATCAATTTCTAGCCTTTTCTCTTCGTTGGTCCTAAATTGTGTAAGGAGGTGTTAATCTCTTTGTTTCAAAGGTTCTTGCTCCATAAAAAGCTTGAATCTTTGAGCTGAGAATTAGGGTTGCCTTATCAGTATAGGGGTTGTTTTGATGCAGGAAAAGCGACCAATAATGTTCTTTAGTGAAAAGCTAAATGGAGCTCAACTCAACTATCCAACTTATGACAAGGAGCTGCATGCGCTTGTAAGGGCTTTGAAAGTTTGGCAACATTACCTATGGCCAAAAGAGTTTGTTATCCACATGGATCATGAAAGCTTGAAGCACCTCAAAAGTCAAACGAAGCTTAACAAGAGACATGCAAAATTGGTGGAATTCATTGAAACATTTCCTTATGTCATTCATTACAAAAAGGGTAAGGACAATGTAGTGGTTGATGCATTATCAAGAAGGTATGCTTTATTCTCATCCCTTAGTGCAAAAGTTCTTGGTTTTAAACACATGATTGAGTTGTACAAAGTTGAGAAATTTGAATTTTATGATGTGTATGCACAATGTTTAGAAGGGAAGAATGTACAAGATTATATTGTGTTTGATGGGATGCTTTTTAGGAAGGGTAAGCTTTGTATTCCTAAGTGTTCCATTAGGGAGTTGCTTGTGAAGGAGGCTCATGGGGGAGGACTTATGGGACATTTTGGAGAACTTAAAACATATAGCATGTTGTGTGAACATTTTTATTGGCTTAAAATGAGGAAAGATGTGAACAAAGTGTGCAAGCAATGTTTCAAGTGTAAGGAGGCTAAGTGATGTGGACTTTTCCTAACCGCAAGCGCACGGGTCAAGTAATAATAAAGTGTTCGTAAATACGAGTGTCGTCCTCTGGATTGGATTTTTAAGCAAATCAAGTATTGTGAATAATCTCGCTCAATTTTATTTAGGGATTAAAAAGGTGATGAATAAATGATGATAAAATCAAATCAAAACAAGTAAAAAGAATGGAAATTCAATTGGGAAAACTACTTAGGGAATTGACTTCGCCGATTTAGTTTAGGATTGATTTTAAGGAATAAGTTATTATGCACAATGAAATTATGAGCCAAATACCCTTTAATCACAACTACCTCTCCCGAGTATAATTGATTCTCATGCAAATTAACCAACTTGATATCACTACAAGATTTTCGGTCTACGCCGACGCAACGATGCGTCGGCGTAGACCCCTCTCGCGTCGGCGTAGACAACTCGCCGACGCAAAGATTGCGTCGGCATGAACGTCGGAGTAGACACGTCGGCGTAGATGTATACGCCGACGCACAATATGTGCGACGGCGTAGAATGTCTACGCCGACGCATCATGCGTCGACATTGATATTCTGAAAGTGTTGGTTTGAATGATCTACGCCGACGCATCTTGCGTCGGCGCAGACAATATGCCGACGCAACTTTGCGTTGGCCTAGAGCATGACTCCAGTGTCTATGTCGACGTAAGTTGCGTCGGCATAGACCACCATTGTTTTTTTTTCTGGTTTGTTTTTAGTGTTAATTGTAGAATTAGGCCGTCCTAGAGTGAAAAACATTTCCATGCAAACTACAGAGTTTGAGTGCGAAAGTTCCTGTCATTTCAAATTTTATTGATAACAAACCAAATAAACAAAAGCGCAGTACCATTACCCCAATCAATGACAAATGAGTGTCAAAATAAAGTTATAAGTCACCTATTCTAAATTGTGTTCAAGAGTACTAATATTTATATAATGAGTTCAATGGTCTATACAAAATAACTCCAAAATTATAAAAATACCAAAAGCATATATTGGAGGATTCAAGGACCTATTCACATCATTTTCTGATGAACAATCTGAACACAAAAAGTGATCCAACTTCTTTGCTTCTTCAATGGTCATTCCCATGCATGATGGATGAAACCTGCAAAACATGAACAGAGTGCCTATTAGTATTGTCAAATTTCTAAGAAAAATCATCTACCCCATAAATAGGCTATGTACATAAAAGAACAGTGCACAGAAATAGAATTAGACTACAAAGGATGGACCACACGATCTCCAAACACAAGCCACATAAACACAATCTTTACTTTCCTTATTCAAAGTTCCACACATAAGAACTAGTTCAAAAAAGCAAATCTAAATTTTGAGACGTACTCCACCCCCACATTAGAAAACTTTCAAACAAAAGCATAATAAGTGAACTAGAAAAGCTACCCTCACATGCTCAAAACCTTTAACAAGTGAACTAGAGAAGCTAAAAAATTCAAAACTTTAGAAAAACAACTTCAACACTTATACAACGCACATAAACGACCAACTTTTTGCTAAGTAACCTAAAGTTAAGAAACATGAACTCAAAATACTTCGAAGTAACGAATCTCTCAACTTTCAAAGGTTATATAATAAGCAAGCAAATAAACTAAATCTTCCTTCCATACACAAAGTTTCAAAAATAAGAACTACTTCATATTTGAACATAAAAACAACCCACCCCCATGCTCATAAACCTTCAAAAAAAACCAATTAAATAGTTACTTAAAACAACATATCTAACGAAACTCACCCCTTATATGCTCATACACCTTCAAACAAAACCAATAAACAAAAAAATCACTACTCAACAGCTACCATAACTGCAGGATAGCCACATACAACTTATTACCTATAAATAGTTACTTACATAATAGCTCAAAGACCTAGTTCAAAGCTTTAAAAGAATAACTTCAACAAGTATGCAACGAACATAAACGATGAATAATAAGACTAATTCAAACATCAAGTGGCTACCATAACTGCAGGATAGCCACATACATACAAAAATCATATAATAGTCATGTACCAGTCAACTACATTAAGTATAGTACATAAATCACCTAAACTTGGTACATACCTATCAGTTCGAAGACCCTCCTCCCGATTGTTCGCCAAACAAATGTTGGATTTGAGCCCATCTTTGTTCCCACATCTCCTCCCTGCCCTTGAGCGCATTCATTTCAGATTGTCTCAACTCCTCCCTGCCCTTGAGTGCATCCATCTCAGATTGCATCATCTCCTCCCTGCTCTTGAGTGCATCCATCTCAGATTGCATCATCTCAACTTTCTGCTCTAGCTCTTTTTCACGAGGGTTTGAAGACGAGACACTGACAGATGAGCCAGATTTTGGATCCCAACCAAGACCTCTGATGTGGCCTGATCGAGTTCCCAAAACCTGTTTCAGAACATTAGGTTGCGAGATCTCTTCGGACCCTTCTTCTGACGATGCTTTCAGTATCCCATCCATTTCCAACTACAGTCATAATATAATATGGTCAAAAGAAAAATACAAAGAACATACACTCATTACTAAGAAATATAACTTACGTATACTTCTTTTGCTCTGTCGTTGATCCATCCCTTCTTCTCAGTAAAATGACTATCGTGGAACAAATCCACTGGCCCAATGTCACGACCATGTAGTTCTTTCTTTAAGACCAAAACACACACCAATAGTTATAATAAAGAGATAAGGAGTAAAAAGACAAAACAAAAAGAAAAAATGACTTTGCCTTACCAGTTCTTCTTGCTTCTGAACAAAAGACTTACATCCACTTCGATGATTGTAGGGGAGTTGTGAGCGACTATTCTTATTTTGATCCGATTTTTTCTAAAGAAAAGCAATGATTAGTAGGATGTTTTAAAAAATAAAAAAATAAAAAATCCATACACATAACTATAAGTAAAACAAGAAAACATACTTTCCATTCGGGAGTCTCCCATCTGTCGCATAGTATATTCCAATCGTTCTGGTCGGTAATCCTTTCTGGTGGATTTTCTCGAGCAACTTTAGGGTCCTCGAATCCCTTGTAGTGACTATGCAACTCGCTCCTAAACTCCCTAAACGTGTCCATTATTTTACGTTCCACATACTTGTTAATATGCGGCTTCGACAAATCCACATCCCATTTCGTCTGCAAGGTTAATAACAAAAAGAGTGAACAAGTATGTATGATTCAAATAATATAACCAAAAAAAATGTGAACGTACCAAGAGTCGATCTTTTACGTTGTCTCGAACTTGTTGAGGGACCTCAGGCCAAGCCTTGTAATGCAACGGAATTGTGTCTCGTGTGAGGGTACCAATCGTCCCACTGAATTGTGTAGCAAACTTACATGTTGGTTTGCCGACGGACTCATCAATGTGAATGGGTATCCTATTGTGTGTAGCCACATATCGATCAATTTTGATGTTTCGACTATGCCCTCTCTTTCGTCTTCCTTGCAATGCATTAGATCCTGAAACAAAGAAAAAGTTGTTATAACGAAATAACCTTTAAAAACATAAGTTTGTATGATATGATTATTACCTGAAGCTCGAGCAGATGAAGGCTCAGTCGAGGAACCAACCACTGCGGGATCCACATCCTCTCCATACACTGTCGATGCATCGTGCTCTCGACTTTGACCCAACATGGTCCTACAATCTTAGAATGAAAGAGTTCAAAAATGACGCACGAAAACTATAATGTATTTTATTGTATATTATGAAATTCAAATGCATAGATTATTATACTTATTCGCTATCTTGATCATCAGAATTCAAATATTCAAGTGAGTTCGAACTATTGTCAGTAGATGCTTCGACATCTTCAGGTTCATCATTTATGAAATTGTCATTGAATGATTGTACACTTTTATTCTTCAACTGTTTATTCAACTCTTGAGGTGGAACGACAATAGGGTCAACGTCATCTCTACAAAGTGTGGCCTCCTGAATGGCCTCGTCAACCTCTATCGTGTTGGATACTTCTAATAACTCCATTTCATCGTTTTCAATGTCTCCAGCTTCTGGAACGTCCCACAATTGTTTATTTTGGACAATTTGCACCACTTTCCAATTATTACCAAGTTTGTGGTCGTTGATGTAAAAAACTTGTTTTGCTTGAGCAGCGAGAATGAAAGGTTGGTCCGAGTACCAATTGTGAGATGTGTTGATTGACGTAAACCCAAAATCGACACGTACTTTATTCTTCTTAGCATCAGTGTCAAACCATTTACATCTAAATATGACCACACGTCTTCTCTTAGAATACTCTAAGTCCAAAACCTCATGTAGTACACCATAGAAATTCATTTCATCCCCTTCGGTTTCTCCGGGCACCATAATACCACTATTCTGAGTAGCTCGACGATTGTCGCGCTCTAAACAGTGGAAACGAACTCAATTGACGATGCAACCATTGTAAGAGCGGACTTGATTAGAAGGCCCCAGTGCTAGCGAGCAAAGATCATCAGATGTTTCTCCTCTTTCACGTAATGAGTAAACCTGACAAAATGTAGTTGTGAGTTTAAACTCATGCACGAAGATCAATCTTCAAAGTAAGGAAATCTACTTACGTGATCTTTAAACCAATTAGGAAATTGTTGTTCGTGCTTTCTATATAAGTCGGATACGCTCTCTGCTCCAGCACGAATCAATCTCAAATGTTGCCTTTTTTTGGAAATGATAATGAATAGAATGAAGAAAATATCAACCTTAAGAATATACTTCGAATTTTGTTTACTAAGAACACTAAAAAAGTCCAATATTCAATATATACAAACGCGTACCTACGATAAGCTTGTATCTCGGAACAATTGTTCAAAATATACCAATGTGTCATTCGTTTCTCAGATTCAGATAGGCTTCGCACAGTAAACCCTCCCAACCCTCGGGCACTTTGCTTGAACACTTCAAAATCCCCACAATATGCGCCATCAGGAAGTGAATCATCATTACGTGCATCTCTGTTGAACCTAGTTTCTATGCCAGTTAGATATAAGGAACAGAAAGTCAATGACTCATTCATGATGAATGCTTCTGCTATGGAACCCTCGGGATGAGCTTTATTTCGTACATATTGTTTCAAGGTCCGTAAGCTTCTCTCGATAGGGTACATCCAACTGTAGCTAACCGGACCAACGACCTTCGTTTCATATGGCAAATGAACTGCAAGATGCACCATTACATCAAAAAAGGCCGGTGGAAAGATTTTTTCAAACTTACAAAGTATGAGTACAATATCTGCTTCCAACCTCTCCAAATCACTGACACGAACGATCTTCGCACATATATCACGGAAAAAGTTACATAACTCGACAATTGCTGTGCACACATCCTTTTGTAAGTAAGCTCGAACAGCAATAGGAATAAGTCTTTGGAGCAAAATGTGAGAGTCATGAGTCTTCAACCCCCATATCTTCCCATCGTTCACACTCACACATCTTGATATGTTTGAGACGAACCCGCCAGGAAATTTAACCGATTTCAAAAACTTACAAAAATCCACCCTCTCACTTGCAGTTAATGTATATGCAGCATGTGGTTTTACAATTTTAGATCCTTGCTTTTGCAAGTGTAAGTCCTTTCGTATATTCATATCTTCAAGATCCAAACGGGCATTAGTCGTATCTTTTGTTTTTCCTTCAATGTTCAACAAAGTTCCGAGCAAGTTGTCACATACGTTTTTTTCAATATGCATGACATCTAACTTATGTCTTAATAGAAGTTTAGACCAATAGGGGAGTTCAAAGAATACGCTCTTTTTGGTCCAGTTAATAGTACGCTTTCTTTTCTTAATTTGTTTGGATGGATGCTTACTTAACACCGCGAAGTTTAATGCATTTACTTGTTGTAAGATCTCATTTCCATCCATCACAACTGGTGGAGGTCTGCGCTCCACTTTCCCGTCGTGTTGTTTACTTCTTCGCCAATTATGATTGTCTGGAAGATAACGTCGATGTCCCATGTAAGAGATTTTTCCTCTTATCCCAAATGACGATGTATCTTCTTTACATATAGGACATGCTTGATAACCTTTCGTGCTCCATCCCGACAAGTCTCCATATGCAGGAAAGTCATTAATGGTCCACAACAAACAAGCGTGTAGTTGAAAGTACTCCCCAGTCAAACAATCATAAGTACGTACACCATTATTCCACAACTCTTTTAACTCCTCAATCAGGGGCTGCAGATATACATCAATTTCTTTTCCAGGAGACTTTGGTCCAGGTATAAGCAAAGACATCAAAAAGTTAGATTCTTTCATGCACTTCCAAGGTGGCAAATTGTATGGCACAAGCACCACAGGCCACATACTATAGGCAGTACTCATGTTCCCGAATGGATTGAATCCATCTGAAGCTAATGCTAATCGAACATTCCTTGGGTCTAAAGCAAACTGAGGGAACTCTTTATCAAAATGCTTCCAACCTTCAGCATCTGCTGGATGACACAACACACCATCAGATTCAACCCTTTTATCCTTATGCCATCGCATTTCAGAAGCAACATGCTTGGAGGAGAACAATCGTTTCAGTCTTGGTATGAGTGGGAAATGTCGCAATATCTTATGTGGAATCTTCTTACCTTTTCCATCATTTATTTTATATCGGGATTCACCACATATTGGACAACTTTGACAATCGGCAAATTCTTTCCAAAATAAAACACAGTCATACTTGCAAGCATGAATGAGTTCATATCCCAAACCTAAGTCACGTAGTTTCCTCTTAGCCTCATAAAAGGAACTAGGTATAGATGTACCAGAAGGAAATACGTCTTTCAATAATTCCAGTAACATATCAAACGTTTTGTTACTACAGTTGTTGAGAACCTTGATATGCATCAATTTCACCAAGAAATTCAATGAAGAATATTTTGTACACCCAGGGTACAATGGGTTACGTGCTTCAGCCATCAAATCCTCAAAAGTGTTTGAAGTCTCATTTTCTCTGGGCACATTAGTAGGCATTTCATCCCCAAAATCTTCTTCCTCATCTATATCGCCTTCCCCTTCTGCCATTGGTCCTTGCAAATCAGCTAGAAGATCGAACATTTCATCGTCATCATTGTGAGATTGAACTTCCTCCCTACTTAACCCATCGTCTACTGAAGAATTCGTGTCGCTTTGAAATCGAGCTAAGTTTGGGGGTTCTCCATGATAAACCCATTGATTGTATGAAGGAGATATCCCATACATAAATAAATGTCGTTCTACTCCGTCCAATGACTGTGAGAGTGAGTTTTGACAATTTTTACATGGGCATCTTGTTTTTCCCACCCCATTTACATGAGACTTTGCCACTTCTAGAAATTGTGCAACTCCTTCAATGTAGTCTCTTGAGAATCTATCTTTCAGCTTAATCCAATCCTTATTCATCCTTCAATGTACTAAGGTGTAATATTTTCAGATCTTGGAGGGCTTGTGTGTAAAGAAAAGAAAATAGTTGGAGTGTGACACTGGAACAGAGAGAGGAATTGGAAATTTCAATATGAAAGGAGATTAGACTAGGAAGAGAAATGACATTTGAGAATCATAGGAATAATTAAACACAAGAACTTTTTACTCATGTACTTCATATCAAGGGTCTTTTCAACATTTAACATTGTGCTTAATAGGTTAAAAGACCTATTGGACTCAAAGTGAATGCTATGAAAAGTTGAGAAATCTATTATACTTTTTTAAAATTTAAGAACCTATTTGATACAAATCTAAGAGATCATAAACTAAATTTATACTTTCGCCAAGATTCAAATCAACAAACACAAGTTCGAAATCAACAAACACAAGATACAAATCTACATTATTTGCTTTGATAGTAATTATGATGATGAAATGTATGTGTTTGTGCTGAATAGTAAAAATTTGTTGTTGTTTCTTTTTTTTCATTGTTTTTGTTGTCTTCTCACTAATGAAAATCAATAATTGTTTTTCTACAAACACACTAAACTACTATAGTTTAGGCAGTAGATTTTGCCTTGAAATGTAATGGTCTTAATTTGTGTGCAAGGAATGATCTTAATTTTTCATATGTTTGCCTTAATTTGTCAGATCATAGGCCAGTGAGTTCAGTGTTCCAAGTTGAGGTCAAAGTGTTCGAACATAGAAAATTGCAGAGAGCTCTGAATTACACATGAACAAGGTTACAATAATGAAAATTTTTGTTCCTTTGTAAAATGTTCTCATTGAAATGTAATGGAAAGTTAGGAAGAAAGAAAGTTTGACCATTTACAAAGATACAAAGTTTTCTATTCAATAGTCTTTCTACCAACTTAACCATTTTGTACCAAATTTTCATGGACAACTAGAACAACTATTTTATCCTAACATATAGGGCTGATGAAGAGTTGCTAGGAGAGTGAGTAACTTTTGTTTAAAACTGCTTTTCATTTCTTTCCAAGATATATAATAAAAAGGAAGGTTTAAATATTGTCTTGGTTATTGAATTTATTTGGACAAAGCTGAGTATTCATGTATTTTGTGGAATGGTATTGACCGAGTGTTATATGATGAACTCATGAATGCAGAAAAATGAGTAATTGGTATCTGCAACATGTGCCCTGGGTGTGGAAGAGCTCCAAATATAAGCTTCAAGTTTTGGTACCTTCAAAGCTTCTTAATATTTTTCCTTTTGGCTAGTTGGTATCAACACTCTATCACAAACTTTCTCATATTTCTTTCAAGTTTGGTCCTTGTGTTTTCTCCTTTGTTTGGTTGTTATTAGTTACTACTTTGAACTTTTCTGGCACTTTCAATGTACATTTTAGTTGAAAATACACTGTTAGACCCCTTCAAAACTGTGTCTAATCTTTCTTCCAATTTTTTATGGTCCACATAGTATATCACCTTTTAAAATTAAATTCTGATATCTTTCACATTTTATATTCACTCTCAAATTACTAAGGTAAAGAACACTTTTTGCTTACGTATGATTTGTTTGGTAAAATTAAACATTTTTTGCACACAAATTAAACTAATGAATGGGAGATAAGTAGCTTCAATTGTTCAAGTTCATAATTTGTTTAACTTCATGAAACTAAATGGATTTCTTCTGTAATTCAATAGAAAAAACTACCCAGCCAAACAATTCCATCCAACTCTAAACCAAAACTAAAGCAAAAGAAAAATCTTCCCTAAAAATTTGATAATGGATCCTAAGTAGATGCATGTCATTCTTAAGCAAGTAAATCAACAAACTAAGAAAAAAGCAAAAAAAAAAAAAAAACAGAGGAGACACGAGTGAGGGAGAAACCATAAAATAGCTGTTAAATTGAGAGAGGGAAAGGGATGAATCGAAACTACCTGGGATAGGGATGGCGAGCGTGATGATTGGTGAAGGGAAGAGAGATTGACGGAAGTGAGCAGCTGTTGAACTAAGAAGAGACGAGTTGGCGGGAGGAGGGAGACGATAGAGGAGAGACGTCGACGTGAATGGTTGGTCGTCAGCGTGAATGGTAGGTCGTCGGCGTCAATGGTTGGTCATCAGCGTGAGTAAGGAAACTGCAGAGAGAGGGTTTTAGGGATTTAGGTGATTTAGGGATTTAGGTCGAGCCAAATGGAAGAGATGAAATGTGGGGATATATAGGGTCTAAGCCGACGCATCCCGCGTCGGCGTATACATTAAAACGACGTCGGAGTAAATAATGGAAAATGCGTGTTTTAACCTCATGTACGCCGACGCGTTTGCGTCGGCATAGACCATTATACGCCGACATCTGCGTTGCGTCGGCGTAGACGATGTCGGCGTAGACAAAAATTCTTGTAGTGTATCCCTATCTAAGTTTATTAAACATGCAAGGCAATGAGATCTTTTAACCAATTCTAAAGTTAATCTAAAACCGTCACGAATTAGAAAATACTTTATTCATGCAATCTTGAGTAAGTCTAAATCAAATCCCCTCTCCCGAGCTAGATTCGAAACTTAAATCATTCAATTAATGGCCAATCAATTAAAAGCATTAAATCAAGATTACAAACATAATAACATTGCACAACTTAAACCATAAATCAATCCATAAACTTAATCAACTACATCAATCCCTAAGCTACAAGTTTAGCTACTCATGAAAAGAATTACAAGCTTGACTAAACATGTAAAAGCCATAAAATCTAGCTAGAGAGAAGTAAAAGGAAAGGAAACACTTAATGTCGTCGATTCCGGCACGTCCCCGTCTCGATATCCACGCCACCAAGTGAAATTCCCGGTCATCGTCCTTGCTTCAGCTCCCACAGTAGGCCTCTAGTCGAAATTAGGGTTCAATTCTCTCAATTTGGCCTCCCCCAATCCGTAGCAAGTAAGAAAGATTAAATAGGGAAATTCTGCCGATAGCGTCGAGACGCTGTCAAGACAGCGTCGAGACGCTGCCTTTTATACGCGCGTTCTGAATAAGGGAAAAACGGTAGCGTCGGGACGCTTCCTATCACAGCGTCTCGACGCTGTAAGCTTTACGCGCCTAATCTGATATGGAATGTGAGCGTCGAGACGCTAGCCTGCTGTTGACCGAAATTTGACTTTTTTCCTCTTTTACTCTTTTCATTCCTTTGCATCTTTTCACGCCCCGAGCACCCGATTAACTCTAATATGGCATTATAGCTCCAATCAACCATTTCCTACAAAATAGACAATAAAGCACAATAAAATGGCCCAAACATCATAAAAGACTAGCTAAATTAAATAAGTAAAAGTAGCTAGCAATGCTCGCTATCACTAAGTCTAAGACACAACCACATGGCCTTTACACACCTTTAGATGTTCCCAGTGAACCATGGGTAGACATTAGCATGGATTTTGTTCTAGGATTACCAAAGACTAGAAGACATCATGATAGTATTTTTGTGGTGGTCGATAGGTTTAGTAAGATGGCGCATTTAATTCCATGTAACAAAACCGATGATGCTACCAACATAGATAATCTTTTCTTTCGGGAAGTGGTTAGATTGCATGGCATTCCCAAAACTATTGTTAGTGATAGGGATGTTAAATTTTTAAGTCATTTTTGGAAAGTTTTGTGGGGAAAATTGGGAACTAAGCTTCTATTTTCTACAACTTGTCACCCACAAACGGATGGGCAAACTAAGGGGGTCAATAGAACATTGGGGGTCTTGCTTAGGTCACTAATTTCAAAAAATCTTGTGTCTTGGGAAGAGACTCTACCTTTTGTGGAGTTTGCATACAATAGGGCGATTCATAGCACAACTCATTATTCACCTTTTGAGGTTGTGTACGACTTTAATCCTTTGACTCCTCTAGATTTATCACCTTTGCCGCCTAATATGTTTACTAGTGATGCAACTTCTTCTAGGGCCGAATACATCAAAACTTTGCACAAAGAAATCAAAGAAAGGATTGAAAAGAAAAATCAAAAGCTAGTCACTCGCAAGAACCAAGGAAGAAAGGAATTGATTTTTAAACCGGGTGATTGGGTTTGGGTTCATCTAAGAAAGGAAAGGTTTCCAGATCAAAGGAAGTCAAAACTTCAACCAAGGGGAGATGGTCCTTTTCAAGTGCTTGAACGGATCAATAACAATGCATACAAATTAGATCTACGAGGTGAATGAGTCAAGAAGAGAATAGCATGAAGATGGCACGGGAAAAGTCCAATAGTTTAGAAGATGACACGGTGATCAAAAATATTGTGCAGATTTTGTGAAGAAAATGCTGTCAAGTGTGCACTGCATGGGAAAATGTGATGTCAAACCTTGTCAAACGTGTTCATCTACTTTTCCGCCTTCTAGAAGAGATATTTAAGACAATCTGGAGACTTTGTGCCGTATCATTAAGACACCATGGTTCTTATCATCTTCTTCCTCTTCGAAATGATACGGCAAAGCGGCTCTGATACCAAAATGATACGACAAAGCGACTCTGATACCAAAATGATACGGCAAAGCAGCTCTGATACCATATGATAAAAGGAACTACCTCAATTATGTTTGAGAACTCTCCTTATTTTAGGTGAACCCCCACAAAAATAATAAGAATAATCTCATTCAAAAAAATGATAGACAACCCAAAGAAAGCTAAACAGATTTGGCTTGGAAGGATGATCAAAGATCAAGAAGAAAGGAGAACTTGTTCCTAACTTCAAGATTTCGAAATCTTCACAATCTAATTGATCAAACTAGATTGAAAGTCCTAAGCATGCATTCTAAACACAGTAACACAAAGAAGGCTTAAAAGCTTGAGAGAGACTAAACTCAATATGAAATTTTATTCAAATTCCATCAAATCTAATCTTATCTCATAGCAACAACATAGATGGCCATTTATAGCCTTTAAACATAACCTATGGGCATATGAAGGGTTGTAACATGCATCCCCATCAATGCTATAATGACCACTAACTAAATAATAAGTTAAAACATTAAAAACACAACTTTAAAACTGAAAATTACAATAAAAATGCCTTAAATCCGAGATTTCTTTTTCCAAAAAGCTAACTCTAAAGTTTGTAAGCATCTTGGGTTATTGTAGTTTGATTAAGACACCTCGGTTCGTATCATCCTCCCCTTCTTCAAGAGGATTCGTCCTCGAATCCAAAGATCCCCTTGTAGCGCAAACTTGAAATCTTTTGCATCTCGCAATCTTGCTCTCCTCGAGTTCTTCACGCTAGACCATCGTCCTTGAATGAATGATGAAGCAAAATACCAACGTCGCTTCGTTTGTTCTCCTTTGGCATTAAAGTTCTCTCGTGCACGGCTTTGTCTCAAATTTGAAGCAAGCTTTGAATCTTGCTTTTCAATAAGCATAACAACTTCCTGCAAGAATTCCTTAGAAAATGTAGACACACTTGGTTTAAGTGCACCCGTTAGAAAGCAAGTCCTTTCGGATACAAGTTCTTGTATGTGTCTTTTTGAATACAAGACAATATTCTTCTCACAAACTCTAATCAATGGACTCTCTTCCTCTTTAATCTTGATATAAGTCTCACACGTTTCTTTCTCAAACTCTTTCTCCTTTTCACTTTCCTTAGGTTTTGGCTCAAATGAACAAAGATCAACTGGTATTTGCACACTTTCTTTGCTGGTCACCACGTCATCAATAACAACATCATCATTTGAAACATCATCTTGAGGCATTGGACAATCTTCTTCTTCTTGAATGGATTTTTTGATTTGTGCCTCTCTTGCTTGATCCCGCAATTTCAATTCATGATATAATTCGGTCATGTACTTTATGGATTTATGTAATTCATCCATATTTTCACGAAATGCCTTGCATAATGGATCAACACGGACATGTTTCTCACAACGTTTTTGTGCTTGACGAAACATGGGTTTGTTTGAATTTCTTCTTTGAAACATGCTGGAAATGAATGCAAAGTGACAAGAAAAATGGATCTCACAAGTACTCCCTCACGTGTTTTCACTCAATGAAAAATACACTCTCAACAAACTTTCAATCTCACTCACATGAGCCAATGAGCAAAGTTGCATTGAAGTGATAGATAGCACACATAGAACATGATTCAAATAGCTTAAGTTTGGAGCCAAACGAATACCAAATAAGAAACAAGTATAGACTTATGGAATTTAAATAGGCTTTTACAATAAAGACAAGTTACAACCAATAAAGATCATGGGCATTGAATAGCAAGTGGCTGAGAAATGGAATGTGAAAAGATTGTAACCTCCAAATTTATGGCAAATGGCTAATTAATTTGACAAATTCAACATGTAACTAAAGCCAATGGATACCAACAGTCAAATCCTCACAAGTGGGAGTATAAACATCAGCCAACTCAGATCTAACTCACTTTTATGGCAAAGAACAACAAGAAGTACAAAAATTGAACAATCTCGGTCTTCTCGAATTTTCCAGAATCTATTTTAAAAATGACCGATTTTCTATATGAAGCATAACGAATCTCAAGATGTCATAAAAGAAAAAGTTGAAGATCAGATTAAGATCTACAAGATTGCAGAAGACCAAAAGATGATAATACAAACGGAAATGATACTTTTTTGCAATTTTATATTTCTGGACAGTGTAAGAACATGAACAGCAAGAACAAAAAAAAAACTATCAAATTGACAGATTTTCTTTATGAAGGAAACTGATTCTCAAGATCTCATAGAAGACAAAGTTGAAGATCAGATTAAGACCTATAAGATTGCAGAAGATAAGAATACGAAACGACGAACGAAAATGACTCTTTTTTTCAGTTTTATATTTTTGGACAGAATGAAAACAAATGAACAGCAAGAACAAAAAAAAAACAATTCAGAATGAAGAATAAGAAAACAAATGCAAAAACGGAAACATATATCCGATTTAGAACCTAAAGCTCTGATACCAAAATGATATGGGCAAAGCGACTCTGATACCAAAATGATACGGCAGCCCGAGCCAATTGGACCTAAGAACCCTTATGGATATGCAAATCCCTAGATCTCAAATGCGAAAACCCCCAAATCAATATGATTTCATCCCAAGGAAAAAGATAGAACGGATTTACCTTGATGATCAAGATCGAGAGTAGAGAAAACTGTTTCTAAACTCGAGATTCGAATCACTCCACAAGTAGTTCGATCAACGCTACTTGAATGATCCTAGCATGCAAATCTAAACACAATATATGCAAAGTTGCTCATGGCCTTTAGGCTCAAAAGACTTTAATTTCATTCAAATTCCATCAAATCTAATCTTACCTCAAAGCAACAACATAGATGACTATTTATAGCCTTTAAACATAACCTATGGGCATATGAAGGGTTGTAACATGCATCCCCATCAGTGCTATAATGACCACTAACTAAATAATGAGTTAAAACATTAAAAACACAACTTTAAAACTGAAAATTACAATAAAAATGCCTTAAATCCGAGATTCCTTTTTCCAAAAAGCTAACTCTAAATTTTGTAAGCATCTTGGGTTATTGTAGCTTGATTAAGACACCTCGGTTTGTATCACTACATTTTTAGTTATGTCTTTTGACTTATAATTTAGTATGCAATTAATTTTCAAGTTCCTAGGTGTTATTTTCTACAATTTGCAATTAATTGTATTTAAAAACTCAGATTATCAATATTAAAAACCTTGTGCTTATTCAACCCCTTTGGTGTTGTCTTTTCTTTCAAATCTTGTTTTAGATTTGATGTTAAAATGAATTCATTGGATTAGTCTTGATCAAGCTAATTCTGGAGTGATTTGTCTTAGGATTTATGAGTGACCATCATAGATTCTAAGTTTGATCTAAGTTAGCTTTCTTTGTGAGTGTTTGCAAGGATCCTAGAAGGATCTCTAGCTTTGCATCTTACAAGCAAGTGGGCGCTTATCATTTGGTATCAGAGCATTTGGTCATCGTTCTTGGCCGACTCTAGAGGTTTTATCTTTACTTTATTTCAATTTATTTTCGTTTCAATTCTTTTTTTTCTCCAAAGTAATTGCTTACATCTTGTAATACAAGACATACTACAACTTGTCATGAAACCTGCTATTGGATCATAACAAAAAAAAAAAAAAAAAGAAAGAAAGAAAGAAAAGTAGCAAAAAAAAAAAAAAAAAAAGAGAGAAAAAGAAATCAGCGACAAAAAAAAAGAAAAAAAAAATCATATTCGTTTTTAAGTTGTTGATCCTATGTTTGAGTTATTCTAGTCTTAGTTTGTGAGAGTTGATCATTTTGAATTGATTTTCATCAAACTTTAGTGAGATTGCACCAAAAAAAAAAAAAAAAATTAAGCCAACCCTTACATCTTTGACCTAGTACCAAAAGCCTACCCTTGAGTGATAAACACGAGTGTCCTTGAGTGAAATTGGTGAGAAGTGTGGTGAGGTCCTTTTATTTCTAACTTTAAAATGTCACAGGGCGATGGAGTACCACAAGTACAAGATACTAATATGGCTATTCTTCAAGTCATTCAAGGCATGATGGAAATGATGAGGGAAGAAAGGTTAGAAAGGAGGGCGCAACAACAAAGAGAAGAACAAGTCTTACAAGAAGATGAAGAAGTGATTGATTTAGTTGAACAAGACAAGTTGGAGGAAGAGGAAACATGAGAGGAAGAGGAAGAAATAATTTTATGTAACCTAGAAGAGGAGAAAGAATCCATGAAGATAGGGATAGCGGAGTCAAGCTCAAAATTCCACCATTTAGTGGAACGGCGGATGTTGAGGCATACTTGGAATGGGAAAGGAAGATAGAACATGTGTTTGATTGCAACACATTTAGTGAAAATAAGAAGATGCAACTTGCCATTGCCGAATTCACTAACCATGCTGGAAATTGGTATCAACATCTCAAATCCGAGAGGAGGAGGAAAGAGGAGGATCCCATTTTAACTTGGGAAGAACTTAAAGAAGCCATGAGAAAGAGGTATGTTCCAAAACATTATGAAATAGATTTGAAAACTAAATTGCAAGCTTTGAGGCAGGGAACAAAAAGTGTGGCTGAATATTATCAAGAGATGGAAACTTTGATGGAAAGAGCAAACAATCGAGAAGAAGAAGAAGACACCATGACTAAATTCCTTGGAGGTTTAAATCGAGAAACTGCTCATCCCGTTGATAGGTATCCACAACTTTACTTGGAAGATATGTATCATTATGCAATCAAAATTGAAGAACAATTGAGGGAAGAAAAGGAGCATTCCAAGAGGTATAATTAAAAAACTAATACCTTTTCAAATTCTAATGTTTGGAACAAGGATGGTTTTGTGAATAGGAGTGAAGCAAAAGGGAAGTTTGTGGCTGCCAAAAGAGTGGAGGACGGGAGATCCAATACCAAAAAAAAAGAAGCTTCAAAGGAAGTGAAGGAGAAGTCTAGTTCTATTCAATGCTGGAAGTGCAAGGGGTTTGGACACATGAGCAAGGAATGTGTCAATAAAAAGGTCATGGGGATAAGAAATGGAATATTAGATTAAATGCTAGAACTGCAAGGGGTTCTATTAAATGCTCCGTTTATGTTTTGAGAGTTTGGAACTCAAAGTTCGTCCGAATGAGAGTTCTTTAGGTGGTTTGGACGACACATGGTCCAAACTTTACTTCCTTTAAGTTTTTGAGAGCTCGGAACCCAAACTTCGTCTCAATGAGAGTTTTCCATCTAGTTTGGACGACGTTGGTCCAAACTTTGCCCCGTTGGAGTTTCGAGAGAGTTTGGAACTCAAAGTTCAACCGAATGAGAGTTCATTAGGTGGTTTGGACGACACGTGGTCCAAACTTTACTTCTTTTAAGTTTTTGACAGCTCGGAACCCAAAGTTCGTCCCAATGACAGTTTCCATCTAGTTTGGACTAAGTTGGTCCAAACTTTGCTCTGTTTGATTTTCAAAAGAGTTTGGAACTCAAAGTTCATCCGAATGAGAGTTCTTTAGGTGGTTTGGACGACACATGGTCCAAACTTTACTTCCTTTAAGTTTGTGAGAGTTCGGAACCCACAGTTCGTCCCAATGAGAGTTTTTCATCTAGTTTGGACGAACTTGGTCCAATTTTTGCTCCGTTTGAGTTTCGATAGAGTTCGGTACTCAAAGTTCGTCCGAATGAGAGTTCTTTAGGTGGTTTGGACGACACATGGTCCAAACTTTACTTCCTTTAAGTTTTAGAGAGCTCGGAACCCAAAGTTCGTCCCAATGAGAGTTTTCCATCTAGTTTGGACGACGTTAGTCCAAACTTTTCTCCGTTTGAGTTTCGAGAGAGTTTGGAACTCAAAGTTCGTCCGAATGAGAGTTCATTAGGTGGTTTGGACGACACACGATTCAAACTTTACTTCCTTTAAGTTTTTGAGAGCTCGGAACCCAAAGTTCGTCCCAAAGTTCGTCCCAAAAACCTAAAGGAAGTAAAGTTTGGACCATGTGTCGTCCAAACCACCTAAAGAACTCTCATTCGGACGAAATTTGAGTTCCAAACTCTCTCGAAACTCAAACGGAGCAAAGTTTGAACCAACTTTGTCCAAACTAGATGGAAAACTCTCAATGGGACGAACTTTGGGTTCCGAGCTCTCAAAAACTTAAACAGAGTAAAGTTTGGACCATGTGTTGTCCAAACCACCTAAAAAACTCTCATTCGGACGAACTTTGAGTTCCAAACCCTCTCGAAACTAAAACGGAGCAAAGTTTGGACCAACTTCGTCCAAACTAGATTAAAAACTCTCATTGGGATGAACTTTGGGTTCCGAGCTCTCAAAAACTTATACGGAGTAAAGTTTGGACCATGTGTCGTCCAAACCACCTAAGAAACTCTCATTCGGACGAACTTTGAGTTCCAAACCCTCTCGAAACTCAAACGGAGCAAAGTTTGGACCAACTTCATCAAAACTAGATGGTAAACTCTCATTGGGACGAACTTTGGGTTCCTAGCTCTCAAAAACTTAAAGGAAGTAAAGTTTGGACCATGTGTCCTCCAAACCACCTAAAGAACTATCATTCGGACGAACTTTGAGTTCTAAACTCTCTCGAAACGGAAACGAAGTAAAGTTTGGACAAACTTCGTCCAAACTAGATGGAAAACTCTCAATGGGACGAACTTTTGGTTACGAGGTCTAAAAAACTTAAACGGAGTAACGTTTAGACCATGTGTCGTCCAAACCGCCTAAAGAACTCTCATTCGGACGAACTTTGAGTTCAGAACTCTCTCGAAACTCAAACGGAGCAAAGTTTGGACCAACTTCATCCAAACTAGATTGAAAACTCTCATTGGGACGAACTTTGGGTTCCTAGCTCTCAAAAACTTAAAGGAAGTAAAGTTTGGACCATGTGTCCTCCAAACCACCTAAAGAACTATCATTCGGACGAACTTTGAGTTCTAAACTCTCTCGAAACGGAAACGAAGTAAAGTTTGGACAAACTTCGTCCAAACTAGATGGAAAACTCTCAATGGGACGAACTTTTGGTTACGAGGTCTAAAAAACTTAAACGGAGTAACGTTTAGACCATGTGTCGTCCAAACCGCCTAAAGAACTCTCATTCGGACGAACTTTGAGTTCAGAACTCTCTCGAAACTCAAACGGAGCAAAGTTTGGACCAACTTCATCCAAACTAGATTGAAAACTCTCATTGGGACGAACTTTGGGTTCCTAGCTCTCAAAAACTTAAAGGAAGAAAAGTTTGGACCATGTGTCCTCCAAACCACCTAAAGAACTCTCATTCGAACGAACTTTGAGTTCCAAACTCTCTCGAAACTAAAACGGAGCAAAGTTTGGACCAACTATGTCCAAACTAGATGAAAAAACTCTCATTGGGACGAACTTTGGGTTCCGAGCTCTCAAAAACTTAAACGTTGAAAAGTTTGGACCATGTGTCGTCCAAACCACCTAAAGAACTCTCATTCGGATGAACTTTGAGTTACAATCTCTCTCGAAACACAAACAGAGCAAAGTTTAGACCAAGTTCGTCCAAACTAGATGGAAAACTCTCATTGAGACGAATTTGGGTTCCTAGGTCTCAAAAACTTGAAGAAAGTAAAGTTTGGACCATGTGTCATCCAAACCACCTAAAGAACACTCATTCGGACGAACTTTGAGTTCTAAACTCTCTCTAAACTCAAACGGAGCAAAGTTTGGGCCAACTTCATCCAAACTAGATGAAAAACTCTCATTGGGACGAACTTTGGGTTCCGAGCTCTCAAAAACTTAAACGGAGTAAAGTTTGGACCATGTGTCATCCAACCACCTAAAGAACTCTCATTCGGACGAACTTTGAGTTCCAAATCTCTCGAAACTCAAACGGAGTAAAGATTGGACCAACTTCGTCCAAACTAGATGAAAAACTCTCATCGGGAAGAACTTTGGGTTCGAGCTCATAAAAACTTAAAGGAAATAAAGTTTGGACCATGTGTCATCCAAACCACCTAAATAACTCTCATTCGGACGAACTTTGAGTTACAAACTCTCTCGAAACACAAACGAAGCAAAGTTTGGAACAACTTCGTCCAAACTAGATGGAAAACTTTCATTGGGACGAACTTTGGGTTCCTAGCTCTCAAAAACTTTAAAGAAGTAAAGTTTGGACCATGTGTCATCAAAACCACCTAAAGAACACTCATTCGGACGAACATTGACTTCTAAACTCTCTCGAAACTCAAACGGCGAAAAGTTTGGACCAACTTTGTCGAAACTAGATGAAAAACTCTCATTGGGACGAACTTTGGGTTCCGAGCTCTCAAAAACTTAAAGGAAGTAAAGTTATGACCATGTGTCGTCCAAACTACCTCAAGAAGTCTCATTCGGACGAACTTTGAGTTCCAAACCCTCTCGAAACTCAAACGGAGCAAAGTTTGGACCAACTTCATCCAAACTAGATGAAAAACTCTCATTGGGAAGAACTTTTGGTTCCGAGCTCTCAAAAACTTATTCGGAGTAAAGTTATGACCATGTATCGTCCAAACCACCTAAAAAACTCTCATTCGGACGAACTTTGAGTTCAGAACTCTCTCGAAACTCAAACGGAGCAAAGTTTGGACCAACTTCGTCAGAACTAGATGGAAAACTCTCATTGGGACGAACTTTCGGTTCCTAGCTCTCAAAAACTTAAAGGAAGTAAAGTTTGGACCATGTGTCCTCCAAACCACCTAAAGAACTCTAATTCGGACGAAATTTGAGTTCCAAACTCTCTCAAATCTCAAACGGAGCAAAGTTTGGACCAACTTCGTCCAAACTAGATGAAAAACTCTCATTGGGACGAACTTTGGGTTCCGAGCTCTCAAAAACTTAAACGGAGTAAAGTTTTGACCACGTGTCATCCAAACCACCTAAAGAACTCTCATTCGAACGAACTTTGAGTTCCAAATCTCTCAAAACTAAAACGGAACAAAGATTGGACCACCTTCATCAAAACTAGATGAAAAACTCTCATCAGGACGAACTTTGGGTTTCGAGTTCTCAAAAACTTAAAGGAAGTAAAGTTTGGACCATGTGTCGTCGAAACCACCTAAAGAACTCTCATTTGAACGAACTTTGAGTTCAGAACTCTCTCGAAACTCAAACGGAGCAAAGTTTGAACCAACTTCGTACAAACTAGATGGAAAACTCTCATTGGGACGAACTTTGGGTTCGTAGCTCTCAAAAACTTAAAGGAATTAAAGTTTGGACCATGTGTCCTCCAAACCACCTAAAGAACTCTCATTCGAACGAACTTTGAGTTCCAAACTCTCTCGAAACTAAAACGGAGCAAAGTTGTGACCAACTATGTCCAAACTAGATGAAAAAACTCTCATTGGGACGAACTTTGGGTTCCGAGCTCTCAAAAACTTAAACGGAGAAAAGTTTGGACCATGTGTCGTCCAAACCACCTAAAGAACTCTCATTCGGATGAACTTTGAGTTACAAACTCTCTCGAAACACAAACAGAGCAAAGTTTAGACCAACTTCGTCCAAACTAGATGGAAAACTCTCATTGAGACGAACTTTGGGTTCCTAGCTCTCAAAAACTTAAAGAAAGTAAAGTTTGGACCATGTTTCATCCAAACCACCTAAAGAACACTCTTTCGGACGAACTTTGGGTTCTAAACTCTCTCAAAACTAAAACGGAGCAAAGTTTGGGCCAACTTCATCCAAACTAGATGAAAAACTCTCATTGGGACGAACTTTGGGTTCCGAGCTCTCAAAAACTTAAACGGAGTAAAGTTTGGACCATGTGTCGTCCAACCACCTAAAGAACTCTCATTCGGACGAACTTTGAGTTACAAACTCTCTCGAAACACAAACGGAGCAAAGTTTGGACCAACTTCGTCCAAACTAGATGGAAAACTTTCATTGGGACGAACTTTGGGTTCCTAGCTCTCAAAAACTTTAAAGAAGTAAAGTTTGGACCATGTGACATCCAAACCACCTAAAGAACACTCATTCGGACGAACTTTGACTTCTAAACTCTCTCGAAACTCAAACGGAGAAAAGTTTGGACCAACTTTGTCGAAACTAGATGAAAAACTCTCATTGGGACGAACTTTGGGTTCCGAGCTCTCAAAAACTTAAAAGAAGTAAAGTTATGTCCATGTGTCGTCCAAACTGCCTAAAGAAGTCTCATTCGGACGAACTTTGAGTTCCAAACCCTCTCGAAACTCAAACGGAGAAAAGTTTGGACCAACTTCGTCAGAACTGGATGGAAAACTCTCATTGGGACGAACTTTGGGTTCCTAGCGCTCAAAAACTTAAAGGAAGTAAAGTTTGGACCATGTGTCCTCCAAACCACCTAAAGAACTCTCATTCGGACGAAATTTGAGTTCCAAACTCTCTCGAATCTCAAACGGAGCAAAGTTTTGACCAACTTCGTCCAAACTAGATGAAAAACTCTCATTGGGACGAACTTTGGGTTCCGAGCTCTCAAAAACTTAAACGGAGTAAAGTTTTGACCATGTGTCATCCAAACCACCTAAATAACTCTCATTCAAACGAACTTTGACTTCCAAATCTCTCAAAACTAAAACGGAGCAAAGATTGGACCACCTTCGTCCAAACTAGATGAAAAACTCTCATCAGGACGAACTTTGGGTTTCGATTTCTCAAAAACTTAAAGGAAGTAAAGTTTGGACCATGTGTCATCGAAACCACCTAAAGAACTCTCATTTGAACGAACTTTGAGTTCAGAACTCTCTCGAAACTCAAACGAAGCAAAGTTTGGACCAACTTCGTCCAAACTAGATGGAAAACTCTCATTGGGACGAACTTTGGGTTCGTATCTCTCAAAAACTTAAAGGAAGTAAAGTTTGGACCATGTGTCCTCCAAACCACCTAAAGAACTCTCATTCGGACGAAATTTGAGTTTCAAACTCTCTCAAAACTCAAACGGATCAAAGTTTGGACCAACTTCGTCCAAACTAGATGAAAAACTCTCATTGGGACGAACTTTGGGTTCCGAGCTCTCAAAAATTTAAACGGAGTAAAGTTTGGACCATGTGTCGTCCAAACCACCTAAAGAACTCTCATTCGGACGAACTTTGAGTTCTAAACTCTCTCGAAACTCAAACGGAGCAAAATTTGGGCCAACTTCATCCAATTTAGATGAAAAACTCTCATTGGGACGAACTTTGGGTTCCGAGTTCTCAAAAACTTAAACGGAGTAAAGTTTGGACCATGTGTCGTCCAACCACCTAAAGAACTCTCATTTGGACGAACTTTGAGTTCCAAATCTCTCGAAACTCAAACGGGGCAAAGATTGGACCAACTTCGTCCAAACTAGATGAAAAACTCTCATCGGGAAGAACTTTGTGTTCGAGCTCATAAAAACTTAAAGGAAATAAAGTTTGGACCATGTGTCATCCAAACCACCTAAAGAACTCTCATTCGGTCGAACTTTGAGTTCCAACCTCTCTCGAAACTCAAACGGAGCAAAGTTTGGACCAACTTCATCCAAACTAGATGAAAAACACTCATTGGGACGATCTTTGGGCTCCGAGCTCTCAAAAACTTAAAGGAAGTAAAGTTTGGACCATGTGTCGTCCAAACCACCTAAAGAACTCTGATTCGGATAAACTTTGAGTTCCAAACTCTCTCGAAATTCAAACGGAGCAAAGTTTGGACCAACTTCGTCCAAACTAGATGAGAAACTCTCATTGGGACAAACTTTGGGTTCCGAGCTCTCAAAAACTTAAAGGAAGTAAAGTTTGGACCGTGTGTCGTCAATACCACCTAAAGAACTCTCATTCGGATGAACTTTGAGTTCCAAACTCTCTCGAAACTCAAACAGAGCAAAGTTTGGACCAACTTCATCCAAACTAGATGAAAAACACTCATTGGGACGATCTTTGGGCTCCGAGCTCTCAAAAACTTAAAGGAAGTAAAGTTTGGACCATGTGTCGTCCAAACCACCTAAAGAACTCTGATTCGGATAAACTTTGAGTTCCAAACTCTCTCGAAATTCAAACGGAGCAAAGTTTGGACCAACTTCGTCCAAACTAGATGAGAAACTCTCATTGGGACGATCTTTGGGTTCCGAGCTCTCAAAAACTTAAAGGAAGTAAAGTTTGGACCGTGTGTCGTCAATACCACCTAAAGAACTCTCATTCGGATGAACTTTGAGTTCCAAACTCTCTCGAAACTCAAACAGAGCAAAGTTTGGACCAACTTCGTCCAAACTAGATGAAAAACTCTCATTGGGATGAACTTTCGGTTCCGAGGTCTCAAAAACTTAAACGAAGTAAAGTTTAGACCATGTGTCGTCCAAACCACCTAAAGAACTCTCATTCGGACGAACTTTGTGTTCCAAACTCTCGTGAAACTCAAACGGAGCAAAGTTTGGACCGAATTCGTCCAAACTAGATGAAAAACTCTCATTTGGACGATCTTTGGGTTCCGAGCTCTCAAAAACTTAAAGGAAGTATAGTTTGGACAATGTGTCGTCCAAACCAACTAAAGAACTCTCATTCGGACGAACTTCTAGTTCCAAACTCTCTTGAAACTCAAACGGAGCAAAGTTTGGACCAATTTCGTCCAAACTAGATGGAAAACTCTCATTGGGACTAACTTTGGGTTCCTAGCTTTCAAAACCTTAAAAGAAGTAAAGTTTGGACCATGTGTCCTCCAAACCACCTAAAGAACTCTCATTCGGACGAACTTTCAGTTCCAAACTCTCTCGAAACTCAAACGGAGCAAAGTTTGGACCAACTTTTATATAATTAATATACAGTTATATTAAATATTCTATATGACATCCATAGAGCATATAAATAGCAATTGAACCGGTTAATTTTGGCCCCTAGGATAAAATAAAACATTAAATTACATTAATTTAGCTAAATTCTATCCTAAAAAATCCTTGTACAGCTCCGGAATTGGTCTAGACAGCCCGAACCGCCCTGAACCACCTCGAACCGGCCTCCAAAATCACGAACCATGCCAAAAATTGGCTGAACCGGACCAAATAGGTCCCAGCCCAGCCAAACCGGTCCGAACTGGATCGGCCATGCCTTGAACTGCGCATTTTGAAACCCTAGGTCGCGCCTCCATCGTGACAGCGTCGAGACGCTGTGTTGATAGCGTCCCGACGCTGTGTGCTTTCCTTACCGAGCGCCTTCGGTATCGAGACAGCGTCTCGACGCTGTTGCGTCTGGAGGCAGAATTTGGGCGACAACAGCATCGATTCTCCGATTTTGGCCCCGATTTCAGCGGCGGTTGCTCCGTTTTTCATCTCATCAAAACCTATTCTAGACCCGGACGTACATAGGACTCGATTTTACATAAAATACTCGAAACATTGGGCCTTACATGATCAAAATCACATAAAAATAAAATCTATGGCCATAAAATTAACCAAAACAGTTCAACGCAAATCGAACATACATTTTGCATAAATCCCACCTATTAGAGCCTATCGCAACTTTTTAAAATTAATTAATAGGGACAGCGATGGCTCTGATACCAATTGAAGGGAATAAAAGTCCCCACGCAGCGTAAGCGCATCAATTGGACCTTACGCCGTATATTAATTAACATTAAAATACCGTTACGAAAACTCAATTAAACTTTAAACTCCTTTTAAAGTTGCTGGAAATTCAGTTTAAACATGCTTAAAAATAAATCTAAATTTATTTTTATGCTTTTCTAAAGAAAAGGGAAAGAACCGTCACATACCTTCGTTGAAGACTTAACCGTTCTTCGCCAACGACGCTCCACGAACGAAAACGCAGCAGCCGCCTTTGATTTTCTTTGCTGAAAATTCCTTCTTTGAATGACACAATAACCACAGAGGTTACACCGGTATGACTCTAGGTCTAGGAGGCAAAAGACTTGTGGGAGTCTTTCTCTAAGAGGGAGGCTAGAGAGAATTTTAGGTCTTGTCTTTGAGAGTCTAAGAGCAAGAGCAAAATTTCAAGTGTCATGACCAATTAGGTCTAGTGTTCTATTTATAGAAGAGAGGCCATGAATAAAATATTCAATTAAATCAATCTTTTCCAAAATTGATTCAATCTTATTCCTTAATTAATCAATCATGATCAATCAATTCCATAATTGATTAATCTTTTCCACAAATGACTAATTACTTCCATAAGTGATTAGATCATTTCCATAAATGATTAATCACTTCCTTAAGTGATTAATTATTTCCATAATTGATTAATTCCCGGTTAATGAATTCTTTAGTTAATTAACCACCAATTAAATATCACATATTAAATTCCCGGCCTAGAATTAATTAATTTGCCCAAACACATTTTAGGCCTTAAATTAATTAATTCATTATTTGAACTCTTTCAAACTTCCATAAATTTATATTTGAACTTTTCAAATATTAATTTCTCTCATAATAATATATCAATATATATTATATTTGTTTCCCTTAATAAATTGAACATTTTCAATTTACTTTTATTACTTAGTTGCCTCAAATTACTTTACGAGCTACCAGTGGGACCTAATGGACCTGCAGATCAGAAGCTCCAACGATGTGAGATTAATTGGTCAAACTCATTAACCACATTAATCAATATTCGTTAACTGTGTGTACATTCCACTATAGACTCACGGTTGCACTCTTCTCACTACAGACATATTTTCTGTGTCCACGGATCTAGACAAATATCGACTAGTTAGTCCTTCACGAGTGTCCGTAACACCAGCTAATCAAATTACCGTTTTACCCCTGGGTTACCTCTATTTCCTTAAGTACCAATTCTCCTCTAATGAACAACCTGTTTGTGGTCCAATCATCAAACAGAAAACCCTCTCGTGCCATTGAGAGGGTAGGGCCCTTTGTTCAAGACTCGGAGTAACCACTTAAGGGAACACTCATCTGCTTCCCTAAAGTCGGGAAGGAGTGAATTCCATCTTGTACGATTATGTTCCCAGCTCCCCATTCGGTCTTGTCCCCAAAGTGGTACGCTCATTGAGTCGGAGTCCAATGAGCCACTCTCACCCATACAAATCAAAGGACAATCTCTCATGAGCAGGAGTCCATAATCAACTCAGGATTAAGACTGAGTTTTCTAGGTCGTCCTAGTGAAATAGAAAACCAACTAGTTAACGTTGTTATAAACAGTGGTTACTATTTCGCGGTCCGGTCTTATGCAAACTCATTGCATAAGATACCCCCACTCGCACCGAGCTCTCAAAAACTTATAGGAAGTAAAGTTTGGACCATGTGTTGTCCAAACCACCTAAAGAACTCTCATTCGGACCAACTTTGAGTTCCAAACTCTCTCGAAACTCAAACGGAGAAAATTTTTCACCAACTTCGTCCAAACTAAATGAAAAACTTTCATTGGGACGAACTTTGGGTTCCGGGCTCTCAAAAACTTAAAGGAAGTAAAGTTTGGACCATGTGTCGTCCAAACAACCTAACGAACTCTCTTTCGGACGAACTTTGAGTTCCAAACTCTCTCGAAACTCAAACGAAGAAAAGTTTGGACCAACTTCGTCAAAACTAGATGAAAAACTCTCGTTGGGACGAACATTGGGTTCCGATCTCTCAAAAACTTAAAGGAAGTAAAGTTGTGACCATGTGTCGTCCAAACCACGTAAAGAACTCTCATTCGGACGAACTTTGAGTTCCAAACTCTCTCGAAACTCAAACGGAGCGAAGTTTGAACCAACTTCGTCCAAACTAGATGCAAAACTCTCATTCGGACGAACTTTGGGTTCCGAGCTCTCAAAAAGTTAAAGGAAGTAAAGTTTGGACCATGTGTTGTCCAAACCACCTAAAGAACTCTCATTCGGACGAACTTTCAGTTCCAAACTCTCTCGAAACTAAAACGGACCAAAGTTTGTACCAACTTCGTCCAAACTAGATAGAAAACTCTCATTGGGACGAACTTTGGGTTCCGAGCTCTCTTAAAGGAAGTAAAGTTTGGACGATGTGTTGTCAAAACCACCTAAAGAACTCTCATTCGGACCAACTTTGAGTTCCAAACTCTCTCGAAACTCAAACGGAGAAAAGTTTTCACCAACTTCGTCCAAACTAAATGAAAAACTTTCATTGGGACGAACTTTGGGTTCTGGGCTCTCAAAAACTTAAAGGAAGTAAAGTTTGGACCATGTGTCGTCCAAACAACCTAACGAACTCTAATTCGGACGAACTTTGTGTTCCAAACTCTCTCGAAACTCAAACGAAGAAAAGTTTGGACCAACTTCGTCCAAACTAGATGAAAAACTCTCGTTGGGACGAACATTGGGTTCCGATCTCTCAAAAACTTTAAGGAAGTAAAGTTGTGACCATGTGTCGTCCAAACCACGTAAAGAACTCTCTTTCGGACGAACTTTGAGTTCCAAACTCTCTCGAAACTCAAACGGAGCGAAGTTTGGACCAACTTCGTCCAAACTAGATGCAAAACTCTCATTCGGACGAACTTTGGGTTCCGAGCTCTCAAAAAGTTAAAGGAAGTAAAGTTTGGACCATGTGTTGTCCAAACCACCTAAAGAACTCTCATTCAGACGAACTTTCAGTTCCAAACTCTGTCGAAACTAAAACATACCAAAGTTTGTACCAACTTCGTCCAAACTAGATAGAAAACTATAATTTGGGACGAACTTTGGGTTCCGAGCTCTCTTAAAGGAAGTAAAGTTTGGACCATGTGTTGTCCAAACCACCTAAAGAACTCTCATTCGGACCAACTTTGAGTTCCAAACTCTCTCGAAACTCAAACGGAGAAAAGTTTTCACCAACTTCGTCCAAACTAAATGAAAAACTTTCATTGGGACGAACTTTGGGTTCCGGGCTCTCAAAAACTTAAAGGAAGTAAAGTTTTTACCATGTGTTGTCCAAACAACCTAACGAACTATCATTCGGACGAACTTTGAGTTCCAAACTCTCTCGAAACTCAAATGGAGCAAAGTTTTGACCAACTTAGTCCAAACTAGATGCAAAACTCTCATTCGGACGAACTTTGGGTTCCGAGCTCTCAAAAAGTTAAAGGAAGTAAAGTTTGGACCATGTGTCGTCCAAACCACCTAAAGAACTCTAGTTCGGACGAACTTTCAATTCCAAACGCTCTCGAAACTAAAACGGACCAAAGTTTGTACCAACTTCGTCCAAACTAGATTGAAAACTCTCAATGGGACGAACTTTGGGTTCCGAGCTCTCAAAAACTTAAATGGAGTAAAGTTTGGACCATGTGTTGTCCAAACCACCTAAAGAACTCTCATTCGGACGAACTTTGAGTTCCAAACTCTCTCGAAACTCAAACGGAGAAAAGTTTGGACCAACTTCGTCCAAACTAGATGAAAAACTCTCATTGGGACGAACTTTGGGTTCCAAGCTCTCAAAAAGTTAGAGGAAGTAAAGTTTGGACCATATGTCGTCCAAACCACCTAACGAACTCTCATTCGGACGAACTTTGAGTTCCAAACTCTCTCGAAACTCAAATGGAGCAAAGTTTTGACCAACTTCGTCAAAACTAGATGAAAAACTCTCATTGGAACAAACTTTGCGTTCCAAGCTCTCAAAAACTTAAAGGAAGTAAAGTATGGACCATGTGTCGTCCAAACCACCTAAAGAACTCTAGTTCGGACGAACTTTCAGTTCCAAACTCTCTCGAAACTAAAACGTAGAAAAGTTTGGACCAACATCGTCCAAACTAGATGGGAAACTCTCAATGGGACGAACTTTTGGTTCCGAGCTCTCAAAAACTTAAAGGAAGTAAAGTTTGGACCATGTGTCGTCCAAACCACCTAACGAACTCTCATTCGGACGAACTTTGAGTTCCACACTCTCTCGAAACTCAAATGGAGCAAAGTTTGGACCATCTTCGTCAAAACTAGATGAAAAACTCTCATTGGGACAAACTTTGCGTTCCAAGCTCTCAAAAACTTAAAGGAAGTAAAGTATGGACCATGTGTCGTCCAAACCACCTAAAGAACTCCCATTCAGACGAACTTTGTGTTTCAAACTCTCTCGAAACTCAAACGGAGAAAAATTTGGTCCAACTTCATCCAAACAAGATGGGAAACTCTCAATGGGACGAACTTTTGGTTCCGAGCTCTCAAAAACTTAAAGGAAGTAAAGTTTGGACCACGTGTTGTCCAAACCACCTAAAGAACTCTCATTCGGACGAACTTTGATTTCCAAACTCTCTCGAAACTCAAACGGAGAAAAGTTTGGACCAACTTCGTCCAACCTAGATGAAAAACCCTCATTGGGACGAACTTTGGGTTCCAAGCTCTCAAAAAGTTAAAGGAAGTAAAGTTTGGACCATGTGTAGTCCAAACCACCTAAAGAACTCTCATTCGGACGAACTTTCAGTTCCAAACTCTCTCGAAACTAAAACGTAGCAAAGTTTGGACCAACTTCGTCCAAACTAGATGGAAAACTCTCAATGGGACGAACTTATGGTTCCGAGCTCTCAAAAACTTAAAGGAAGTAAAGTTTGGACCATGTGTCGTCCAAACCACCTAACGAACTCTCTTTCGGACGAACTTTGAGTTCCAAACTCTCTCGAAACTCAAATGGAGCAAAGTTTGGACCAACTTCGTCAAAACTAGATGAAAAACTCTCATTGGGACAAACTTTGCGTTCCAAGCTCTCAAAAACTTAAAGGAAGTAAAGTATGGACCATGTGTCGTCCAAACCACCTAAAGAACTCCCATTCAGACGAACTTTGAGTTTCAAACTCTCTCGAAACTCAAACGGAGAAAAATTTGGTCCAACTTCATCCAAACAAGATGGGAAACTCTCAATGGGACGAACTTTTGGTTCCGAGCTCTCAAAAACTTAAAGGAAGTAAAGTTTGGACCACGTGTTGTCCAAACCACCTAAAGAACTCTCATTCGGACGAACTTTGATTTCCAAACTCTCTCGAAATTCAAACGGAGAAAAGTTTGGACCAACTTCGTCATACCTAGATGCAAAACTCTCATTGGGACGAACTTTGGGTTCAAAGCTCTCAAAAAGTTAAAGGAAGTAAAGTTTGGACCATGTGTCGTCCAAACCACCTAAAGAACTCTCATTCGGACGAACTTTCAGTTCCAAACTCTCTCGAAACTAAAACGTAACAAAGTTTGGACCAACTTCGTCGAAACTAGATGGAAAACCCTCAATGGGACGAACTTATGGTTCCGAGCTCTCAAAAACTTAAAGGAAGTAAAGTTTGGACCATGTGTCGTCCAAACCACCTAACGAACTCTCATTCGGACGAACTTTGAGTTCCAAACTCTCTCGAAACTCAAATGGAGCAAAGTTTGGACCAACTTCGTCAAAACTAGATGAAAAACTTTCATTGGGACAAACTTTGCGTTCCAAGCTCTCAAAAACTTAAAGGAAGTAAAGTATGGACCATGTGTCGTCCAAACCACCTAAAGAACTCCCATTCAGACGAACTTTGAGTTCCAAACTCTCTCGAAACTCAAACGGAGAAAAGTTTGGTCCAACTTCATCCAAACTAGATGAGAAACTCTCATTGGGACGAACTTTTGGTTCCGAGCTCTCAAAAACTTAAAGGAAGTAAAGTTTGGACCACGTGTTGTGCAAACCACCTAAAGAACTCTCATTCGGACGAACTTTGAGTTCCAAACTCTCTCGAAACTCAAACGGATAAAAGTTTGGACCAACTTCGTCCAACCTAGATGAAAAACTCTCATTGGGACAAACTTTGGGTTCCGAGCTCCCAAAAACTTAAAGGAAGTAAAGTTTGGACCATGTGTCGTCCAAACCACCTAACGAACTCTCATTCAGACGAATTTTGAGTTCCAAACACTCTCGGAACCCAAAGTTCGTCCCAATGAGAGTTTTTCATCTAGTTTGGACGAAGTTGGTCCAAACTTTGCTCCGTTTGGGGTTCGAGAGTGTTTGGAACTCAAAATTCGTCCGAATGAGAGTTCGTTAGGTGGTTTGGACAACACATGGTCCAAACTTTACTTCCTTTAAGTTTTTTAGAGCTCGGAACCCAAAGTTCGTCCCAATGAAAGTTTTTCATCTAGGTTGGATGAAGTTGGTTCAAACTTTGCTCCGTTTGAGTTTTGAGAGAGTTTGGAACTAAAAGTTCGTCCGAATGAGAGTTCTTTAGGTGGTTTGGACGACACATGGTCCAAACTTTACTTCCTTTATGTTTTTGAGAGCTCGGAACCCAAAGATCGTCCCCATGAGAGTTTTTCATCTAGTTTGGACTAAGTTGGTCCAAACGTTTCTCTGTTTGAGTTTCGAGAGAGTTTGGAACTAAGAGTTCGTCCGAATGAGAGTTCTTTAGGTTGTTTGGACAACACATGGTCCAAACTTTACTTCCTTTAAGTTTTTGAGAGCTCGGAACCAAAAGTTCGTCCCAATGAGAGTTTTTCATCTAGTTTGGATGAAGTTGGACCAAACTTTTCTCCGTTTGAGTTTCGTGGGAGTTTGGAACTCAAAGTTCGTCCGAATGAGAGTTCTTTAGGTGGTTTGGACGACACATGGTCCAAACTTTACATCCTTTAAGTTTTTGAGAGCTCGGAACCCAAAGTTCGTGCCAATGAAAGTTTTTGTTTAGTTTGGACGAAGGTTGTCCAAACTTTTGTGCGTTTGAGTTTCGAGAGAGTTTGGAACTCAAAGTTCGTCCGAATGAGAGTTCTTTAGGTGGTTTGGATGACACATGGTCCAAACTTTACTTCCTTTAAGTTTTTGAGAGTTTGTAACCCAATGTTCGTTCCAATGAGAGTTTTTGATCTAGGTTGGACGAAGGTTGTCCAAACTTTGCTCCGTTTGAGTTTGGAGAGAGTTTGGAACTCGAAGTTCGTCCGAATGAGAGTTCTTTAGGTGGTTTGAACAACACATGGTCCAAACTTTACTTCCTTTTAGTTTTTGAGAGCTCGGAACCCAAAGTTCGTCCCAATGAGAGTTTTTCATCTAGTTTGGACTAAGTTGGTCCAAACTTTGCTCCATTTGAGTTTCGAGAGAGTTTGGAACTCAAAGTTCGTCCGAATGAGAGTTCGTTAGGTGGTTTGGACGACACATGGTAAAAACTTTACTTCCTTTAAGTTTTTGAGAGCTCGGAACCCAAAGTTCGTCCCAATGAAATTTTACCCAATAAACTTAGGGTTCTCTTCTTAACCCTCTCTGGTTGATGAGGAATATTTCAAGTATATTCATCTGTCCCTTAATGCTTAAACAAATTGTTGATGCCAAAATTTGGCCAAGGGACTCACCTGACCTTCACGTGACATCAACGATAAATTTATTTGAATGGGAAAGACGTGGCCTACAAAACAAGAGAAAACTAAGCATCGGCGTGGTGCTTGCCACACCGACTCTGATGCTTAAGTAAGTTGGGAGATCATAAGTGAAGCAAATAAAGTTAATATAGAGGAAGAAAAATAGATACCAAGTTGAGTCCGCTGACTTGGGGTGAACCTCTTCTATTTATAGCTGAAATTAGGGTTTTCCCCTTCCTTTTAGGAGAGTGAGTAGTCATAGAGATTGATTCAAACCCATTGGGCCTTCGTGGGCTTGTTTCTCCTCTAGGCTTCTAACATTCTGACTTTCTTAGAGCTAGGTCCAAATTTACCCATAACATTAAGCCCCCACTCTTGAATTGGGATTCAGGGGTGGCCACTGGTGATATAAGTCAAAACACCTTAAGCTCAATTTAAGAGTTGTTGTAAATATATATACCTGGTATATATAGGTATATATTAGATATCCATTAGTTTTAGTCAACCCATATTTGTAGTCATTCTTCCCCATGACTCTCCCACTCCCTTAGGAATAACCAAGAGACTCTCACCCTCTTCTATTTTCAGCATTTTGAAGCTTGTAACCTACCCCATTACATTAGTATAAATAGGGGTTGTATGAGGTATGAAAAAACACACTTGAATGAAAAGCATTAGTTCTCTCTTTTCTCTCTACTTTTCTCTCTCAAATTCTCTCTTAGTTGTTTTATTGTTTTTCACGTTTTATAACACGTTATCAACACGAGTCTTTGCCATTACTATTCTTCATTATTGTGCATATTATATGAGATTAGTAAGTATCATGTTTGTTTATGATGATATTAACATCGTGATTCTATATTTGCCAATGATATGTATGTTAATTACAATAACTGAAATTTTGATAGTATGCTTATATCCTTATTATTGTAATGATCAAGAATGTTTATACATATTCGATAAACATGATGCACATATATACCCCTGTATATATCTCATTTTTAGGCATATACATCTTCTAAAATTGCTCATTTTGCAAATCAGCTAATGTATATTGATCTCGTTAGTTTATGCATTCTTTGTCCAGTATAATTTTCACATGATTATTTGTATACTTTATATCATGTGTATTTAATATATATATATACAGTGAACATATTTGATATACTATCATAGGTCCTTGATGTACAGAACATGTTATATATGTTGTAATATATCTTAGATAAATATTGCAATATGTTGTTTACCTACAGTTTTTTTTAGAATGCATATATGAGATATTTCTTTGTGTATATGCCATATATACATTTGAATATTTTTGTTTATGTTGATTAACTTTTTAAATTCATGGTAGACACATGCATTAGTTTAAATTCTCCTATGACAAAGTTTGCAAACTTATATAGTAAATAATTGCTCTTTCTAAAGTTAATCTTGATATTATGCACACGAAATTGCATGAAAATGTCCATTTTGATTTAATGCACCTGAAGTTGCACCATTTCAAATCAAGAAGTACTCGTGATTAAATGCATCTGTAGTTGCATAATTTCAAATCAAGAATTTCTCATGATTAAATGCACCTGTAGTTGCAGAAGTTTAAATTAAAAAATGTTCACTTTAATTAAATGCACTCGTAGTTGCATAATTTTAATCAATAAGTGATTTTAAACAAGCGAGCATATGTTAAGAATAATGTTGTTAATTTTTTTTTCCAATTATAGAATATGTTTCTGTAGTAGCAATATTGAAAAAGAAAGTTTTTAATATTGTGATGAGCAAACACCATGTCTTCTTGAGGTTAAAGCAATCAAATGAGCATTTGATGAAAAATCATGAATCTCAATGAATTGTTTCAATATTATTCCCTGAAGTGAATATTGTAATATCAAATAATTATGGTCAATGTCGAGATCATGATCGAAGAAGCAATTACTCATCCAGTGGTCATCGTGAACCATTTGGAAAATCACACATATATGGTTATTAAAAGAAAATGTTTCTAAGCATTAATTTTGTACCTGTTGTACGAAAATGAGAACCATGTGTGAAAGCAAACTTTAGAATTCTCCTAAAGAGATAATTAATCTTGGAAATATGAAATACATGTTGCAAATCTCATTAAATCTTCTGAAGAGAAAATGAACATCATTAAATGAGCAACAAATATTATATTAGATTATGTGAATATCGTTTTATTTAATGTTTAATTTATGCTTATTTATTAAGTTCAATTTTATATTCAATTTATTTTTCTGAGGCTCACTATGTGTTATTTTATTTTCCTGAAGAAACATGAATATTTCACATTTGGTTGACTCCAAGATGAACAATGAAGATTTATTTTTGGCAGATAGTGCAACTACGCATACAATACTTAAAAGTAGGAAATACTTTTCTAAATTGACAATGCTTGAAGCAAAAGTCAATACAATATCAGGTCCTGCAGACTTGATTGAAGGTTTTGGAAAAGCAAATATTATTTTGCCTAGAGGAACAAAATTTACAATTGATAATGCTTTGTTCTCCAGTAAATCAAAAAGAAACCTTCTAAGCTTTAAAGATATACGTGGTAATGGTTATCATATAGAGACTGATGAGAAGAATAATATAGAATATCTTTATATTATATCAACTGTCTCACATGAAAAACGTATATTAGAAAAGTTGCCTGCTTTTTCTTCTGGATTATATTACACGTATATTCGTGTTATTGAAACATATGCAATAATGAACCTGAAGTTCAATGATCCAGATATATTTTCTGTTTGGCATGATCGATTGGGTCATCCTGGGTCAATAATGATGAGAAAGATTATTGAAAACTCACATGGACATCCATTGAAGAACCAGAAGATTCTTCAATCTAATGAATTTTCATGTGTTGCTTGCTCTCAAGGAAAATTAATTATTAGACCCTCACCAGCTAAAGTTGGGACTGAATCTCCCGCATTCCAAGAACGAATTCATGGTGATATATGCGGACCTATAAATCCACCAAGTGGACCATTTAGATATTTATGGTTCTAATTGATGCATCCAATAGATGGTCACATGTGTGTTTATTATAAAGTCGAAACCTTGCATTTGCAAGATTACTTGCTCAAATAACTAAGTTAAGAGCACAATTTCCTGATTATGTAATTAAGAAAATTCGTCTTGATAATGCTGGTGAGTTTACATCCCAATCATTTAATGATTATTGTATGTCAATTGGGATAAGTGTTGAACATCATGTAGCTCATGTTCATACACAAAATGGTCTAGCTGAATCATTTATAAAACATCTGCAATTAATTGCTAGACCAATGCTTAATGAGAGCAAGACTTCCAATATCTGTTTGGGGTCATGCAATTTTACATGTTGCATCGCTTATACGCATTAGGCCAGCAGCCTATCATAAATACTCCCCAATACAATTAGCTAATGGCTAGCAGCCAAATATATCTTACTTACGAACTTTTGGAAGTGTAGTATATGTTTCAATTGCTCCACCAAAACATACTAAGATGGGTCCTCAAAGGAGGCTAGGAATATATGTTGGATTTGATTCCCCATCAATTATTAGATATCTTGAACCCCTGACCGGTGATGTATTTACTGCACGATTTGTTGATTGTCACTTTAATGAGACAAATTTTCCAACATTAGGGGGAGAGATTAAGAAGTTGGAAAATGAAATTACATGGAATGCAGCGTCATTGTCTCATTTAGATCCCCGTACAAATCAATGTGAACTAGAAGTTCAAAAGATAATTCATTTGCAAAATATTGCAAATCAAATGCCAGATGCATTTACAGATGCTAAGAAAGTGACCAAGTCACATATACTAGCTGCAAATACACCATCGAAAATTGATATCCCGACACAACAAGTTATCATAACTAATGATTTTGCGACACGCCAGAAGCGTGGTAGACCAATGGGTTCCAAAGATAAAAATCCTCGAAAAAGAAAGTAGTCAATAATCAAAACGATGTAATTGATAATGTGGATATTCCAGAAGAAATCCTGAATGTGACTACTCATAATAATATCGAAGAAGGTGAAATACCTGAGGATAATATTGAAATTTCGATAAATATGTAATGAATGGAAAAAGATGGAACCAAAACAATATAGTTGTTGATAACATTTCTTCGTATAATGTTGCTTGCGACATCATTTCTGAAAATGATGATTATGAACCAAAATCTGTCGAAGAATGTCGACATAGAAAGGATTGGCTTAAGTGGAAAGAAACAATCCAGACAGAATTAAACTCACTTTCAAAACGTGAGGTTTTCGGACCAGTAGTCCAGACACCAGAAGATGTCAAGCCTGTGGGATACAAATGGGTATTTGTAAGAAAAAGAAATGAAAATAATAAGGTCACAAGATATAAAGTGAGACTTGTTGCACAAAGGATTCTCACAAAGAGCTGGTATTGATTATGATATTATTACTTGCTGCGGACTGTGTATACTTGCACAGGAATTCTAGAAAATTTTATATCATATTTTTACTCACTCTAGGAACCCAACAAGTTTTTGGCGCCGTTGCCGGGGACTTGAATAAGTTTTTATCTGATCTATTTTTGTGTATGTGTTTTAGTGGTTTGGTGCTAGAACTTTTTGATTGTTTCTTTTGTTTTTGCAGGTGTGATTTTGGTGCATGAGTGATCCGCCTGGGGTACGGTTTGAGCTTGATCCGGAAATTGAAACGACATTTAGGAACAGAAGGAGGGAGCAGCGCAGAAACCAGATGGAGAACGTGCCGCATCTTCCGGAGGGTCCTGAAGGTCCAGCAGCAGCAAACCCCCAGCAGAATCCGTTGCTGCAGCAAAACCCACTGTTTGAGCAAAATGAGCAGCACAATAATCATGTTGAGAATCCTATCCTGATAGCGAACGATAGGACCAGAGCCATTCGAGCATATGATGTCCCGATGTTTAATGAGTTGAATCCAGGGATTGCACGTCCCCAAATCCAAGCGGCAAATTTTGAAATGAAACTGGTAATGTTTCAGATGTTGCAAACCGTGGGGCAATTCCATGGTTTGTCATCTGAAGACCCTCATTTACATCTTAAGTCTTTTCTAGGAGTTAGTGATTCTTTTGTAATTCAAGGAGTGCCTAGAGATGCTCTTAGATTAACTTTGTTCCCATATTCTCTTAGAGATGGAGCAAAGTCATGGTTAAATTCTTTTGCTCCAGAATCAATTAGGACATGGGATGAGTTAGCTGAAAAATTTTTGAGTAAATATTTCCCACCTAATAGAAATGCTAAATTAAGGAGTGAAATAGTAGGGTTTAGGCAACTTGAGGATGAGACTTTTAGTGAGGCTTGGGAGAGGTTTAAGGAGCTTTTGCGAAAGTGTCCCCACCATGGTTTACCTCATTGTATGCAAATGGAAACATTTTACAATGGTTTAAATGGAGTAACCCAAGGTATGGTCAATGCCTCGGCTGGAGGGGCCCTTTTGGCAAAAACTTTTGATGAAGCTTATGAAATTTTAGAGAGAATATCTATTAATATTTGTCAGTGGTCGGATGTTAGAGGCACGAATAAAAAGGTTAAGAGTGTGTTAGAAGTTGATGGTGTGTCCACCATTAGGGCTGATCTTGCTATGATTGCTAACGCTCTTAAGAATGTGACAATGATTAGTCATCTGCAGCCACCAGCTATGGAGCCTACTGCAGCGGTGAACCAAGTGGCAGAAGAAGCATGTGTCTATTGTGGTGAAAATCACAACTACGAGTTTTGCCCCAGTAATCCAACTTCTGTGTTTTTTGTAGGTAATTAGAGGAATAACCCTTACTCTAATTTTTATAATCCAGGTTGGCGCAACCACCCCAACTTCTCATGGGGAGGTCAAGGAAATAACGTGCAAGCGCAACAGAAGATGAACCAGCCGGGATTTTCTAAAGCGCAGGTAATGCCCCAGCAAAGTAAGCAGGCTTTGCCCCAACAAGATTCAGGAAACTCTCTTGAAGCGATGATGAAAGAATTTATGGCTCGCACAGATGCCACAATTCAAAGTAATCAAGCTTCGATGAGAGCCCTAGAATTGCAAGTGGGTCAGCTAGCTAATGAGCTAAAGACAACGCCTCAAGGGAAACTTCCATCAGATACTAAACACCCTAGAAGGGAAGGTAAGGAGCAGGTAAAGGCAGTTACTCTTAGGAGTGGTAAGCCATTAGAAGAAAGGATTGAGCCTAGTAAAACCCAGGTTATAGAGAAAAATGGTGATAAAAACGATATTGTTGAGAAAGAGTTGGAGTCTGGTCAGGGTGCTGGAGGCAGCAATAAAGATGCTGGAGCATCTGGTTCTTTTCCAGATGTGGAACCACCTTATGTGCCGCCCCCACCATATGTGCCGCCCCCACCTTATGTACCACCTCTACCTTTTTCACAAAGGCAAAAGCCTAAGAATCAGGATGGTCAATTTAGAAAGTTTTTAGAGATTCTTAAGCAATTGCATATAAATATCCCTTTAGTAGAAGCTATTGAGAAAATGCCTAATTATGCTAAATTTCTTAAGGATATTTTGACTAAAAAGAAAAGATTAGGTGAGTTTGAAACTGTATCTCTTACTGATGAGTGTAGTGCTATTCTTAAGAATGGGCTACCCCCCAAGGCTAAGGATCCAGGGTCATTTACCATACCGGTGTCTATAGGTGGAAAAGAATTAGGTAGAGCACTCTGTGATTTAGGCGCAAGCATTAACCTTATGCCTCTTTCTGTCTATCGAAAGTTCGGTATTGGTGAAGCTCTACCACAGTTACATTCCAATTAGCTGATAGGTCTATCACATATCCAGAGGGTAAAATTGAGGATGTCTTGGTAAAAGTGGATAAGTTCATATTTCCTGTTGATTTTATTATTTTAGACTATGAGGCTGATAAAGATGTCCCAATTATTCTAGGTCGTCCATTTTTGGCTACTGGTAGGGCGTTAATAGATGTTCAAAAAGGGGAATTAACAATGAGAGTATGTAATGAGGAAGTGAAATATAATGTGTTTAAAGCCATGAAATATCCAGACGAAATGGAGGATTGCTCCTTCATCAGGATTCTTGAGAGCACAGTTTTTGAGACAGCAATACAGGATTCGGCTGATAAGCATTCGGAAAAGCATGGAGAGGTTAGTGTAGAAGATTTTGAAGTTTGTTCTTTAGATAGGAAAAATGAAAAAGAAAAATTGTTTAGATGTGAGGATGTTTTTGAGTCTTTAGAGTTAGATCAAAGGAAAGCTCCTCCCATAAAGCCATCCCTGATTGAGGCACCTACTTTAGATTTGAAGCCTTTGCCGGAGCATCTAAAGTATGTGTATCTTGGGGAAAGTGAGACGTTGACAATTATTGTTGCATCAGATTTAATGCCAGAGCATGAGGAGGCCTTAATAAAATTGTTGCAGCAATACCGCAAGGCTATAGGTTGGACATTGGCTGATATTCAGGGAATTAGCCCATCTTTTTGCATGCATAAAATCACTCTAGAGGAGGGATCCTTTAGGAGTATTGAGCAACAAATAAGGCTTAACCCTGGAATGAAAGAGGTTGTTAAGAAGGAGGTAATTAAATGGTTGGATGCTGGGATCATCTATCCAATTGCCGATAGCAATTGGGTGAGCCCTGTCCAATGTGTTCCTAAGAAAGGAGGTGTCACTGTGGTGAGCAATAAAGATAATGAGTTTATTCCAACCAGGACAGTAACTGGTTGGAGGGTTTGTATGGATTACAGAAGGCTTAATAAAGCTACCCGAAAGGATCATTTCCCTCTACCATTTATCGACCAGATGTTGGATCGATTGGCTGGTCAGGCCTACTACTGTTTCTTGGATGGTTATTCTGGGTATAACCAGATTACTATTGCTTTTGAGGATCAGGAGAAAACCACTTTCACCTGTCCTTATGGGACATTCGCTTTTAGGAGAATGCCTTTCGGCCTCTGCAATGCTCCAGCAACATTTCAGTGGTGTATGTTAGCAATTTTTTCTGATATGATTGAGTCCACTATTGAGGTATTTATGGACGATTTTTCAGTGTTTGGGGGGTCTTTTCAGAGTTGTTTAGAAAATTTAGGAAAGGTGTTAAAAAGATGTGAGGATACCCATCTAGTTCTTAATTGGGAGAAATGTCACTTCATGGTGAAGGAGGGCATAGTGTTAGGACATAAAATTTCTAAGAAAGGTCTAGAAGTTGATAGAGCAAAAGTTGAGGTTATTGAAAGGCTAGAGCCACCGAATTCAGTGAAGGGAATCCGGAGTTTTTTAGGACATGTTGGATTTTATACGAGGTTCATAAAGGATTTTTCCAAAATCAGTAAACCTCTTTGTAACTTATTGTGCACTGATCATGTTTTTTACTTTGATGCAGATTGTAGGAAGGCTTTTGAGACTTTAAAGGCTGCTTTAATCTCAGCACCCATTCTTTGCGCACCTAATTGGAATTTTCCATTTGAGGTAATGTGTGATGCGAGTGATGCTGCAGTAGGTGCGATGCTGGGGCAAAAGCAGGGCAAATTATCCATCCTATATATTATGCAAGCAAGGTTTTAAATGAAGCACAAGTCAACTATACAACTACTGAAAAGGAGTTGTTAGCTGTGGTGTTCGCTTTTGAGAAGTTCCGGCCATATTTGGTTGGATCCAAAGTCACGGTTTTCACGGATCATGCAGCAATAAGGTACCTAATGTCTAAGAAAGATGCAAAGCCTAGACTAATTCGTTGGATTTTTTTATTGCAGGAGTTCGAATTGGAGATGAAAGACAAGAAGGGATCAGAAAATGTCATTAAAAATCATTTATCCCATCTTGATCCATCATCATCTTTGCTGGAGCAATCTGCCATTTCCGATTCTTTTCCAGATGAACAGCTATTTGCTGTTGAGGTAAAGGTAGTTAAGGATGTCCCTTGGTATGCTGATATTGCCAACTTTTTGGTAAAGGGAGTCACCCCTATTGACATGGATTGGAGGTAGAAGAAAAATTTTAAGCACGATGCAAAATTTTTCTATTGGGATGAGTCGTTTATGTATAAGCAATGCTCTGACGGTATTATTCGTAGGTGTGTTTCAGGTACTGAAGCAAAGGAAATCCTGGAGCAATGTCACTCTTCGCCGTATGCATTTCAGCGGTCAGACGACAACTATGAGGATTTTGCATTGTGGATTTTTTTGGCCTACGTTATTTAAGGATGCCCATTGGTTCTACAAGCAATGTGATGCTTGCCAAAGGAGAGGAAATTTAGGGCCTAGAGATGAAATGCCTCTTACTTACATTTTAGAAGTTGAATTATTCGATTTACGGGGAATTGACTTTATGGGGCCATTTCCCCCTTCTAATGGCAATGTTTTTATCTTATTGGCAGTTGATTATGTGTCCAAATGGGTGGAGGCCATCGCATGCCATCAGAGTGATGCCAAGACAGTAGCAAGGTTTCTTCAATCGCACATTTTTGCGCGGTTTGGGACACCTAGGGCTCTAGTGAGTGATGAGGGTACACATTTTGTTAATAATATCTTAAGTAAGCTTTTAGTTAGGTATGGGATTAAGCATAGGATAGCTACCCCTTATCACCCACAAGCAAATGGTCAAGCTGAAATTAGTAATAGGGAAATTAAAGCTATTTTAGAGAAAGTAGTCCATCCATCTAGAAAGGATTGGTCTTTTAGGTTGGATGAGGCTCTTTGGGCTTATAGGACAACTTATAAGACTCCTCTAGGTATGTCTCCCTATAGGTTAGTATATGGGAAAGCTTGCCATTTACCATTAGAGCTTGAGCATAAAACATTTTGGGCTTTGAAAAAATTAAATTTTGATCTGAGTCGTGCAGGAGCAATAAGAATGCTGCAGCTTAATGAGTTAGAAGAATTTCGTCAATTTTCTTATGAAAATGCGAAGATATATAAAGAAAAGACTAAGTTGTGGCATGACAATAAAATAAAGTCCAAAGAATTTGTCAAGGGTCAAAAAGTTTTGCTTTATAATTCTAGATTAAAATTATTTCCTGGAAAATTGAAATCTAAATGGTCAGGACCGTTTATTGTGATTGAGGTTTTCTCCAATGGAGCAATTACTTTGTAGGATGAAAAAGATGGGAGAGTGTTCAAGGTGAATGAACAGCGTGTGAAGCATTATTGGGGTGAGGAGTTTCGGTTGAAATATCCTTCCCTAAGGTTGGTTGATGATTGAGAGAGCAGGACTTTTGCGGGAGCATTTCACAAAGCAAATTTTTTTAGCTCCCAGTGTTTGTTTTGATTTTATGTTTTGCTGATTTATTTTTTCGATTAGGTTTGATTTGATTTTATCTTTAGAGTATTTTTATTATTGTTGGTAGTTAGATTTGATCTATTTTAAATTTAGTTTGATTTTATTTTCGGGATATTTATTTAAATTATCTTTGAATTATCTTTTTATTGGTTTGATTTTATTTAGATCTTATCTTTAGTTATTTGAAATTCTGTTTAAATAAATTAAGATTTTCTCTAATGTATTCGGTTTTTCGTGAAAATAAAAGATAAGATTGGTCGGTTAAAATTTGAATTTGAATTTCCGTATCTTAGATTCTGCAGGGTTAGGAGGTTGTTGCGGCAAAGTTATGGATGGAGCAAAATCATCCGAATAGAAGGGATTTCGTTGGGGTAATTATTATTTTACTGTGGGGATTTTTCTATGAATTCTTGCAGGTAAAATTATGCATGAGTCATCTGTTGAGGCCATGTGTCACACGCCAAGCATCCAACGGTCTCATTCGATGACAGCACATAATATTGCTAGAGCATATCTTAGAACAATCACTAAAACCTAACCAGCGCCTGTCTTTAATCTGTCTATCTATTTGTTTACTTATTGTTCTGTCATTTATTTTGCTTCAGCATAATTTCGATAAAACCAAATCATTTTACTATTCTTGAAACCATTGGAAAGTTGCACAAAAATAGGTAGAGTGGAAACTAATTTAGGGCTCGGATTGATAATATTACTTGGTGCAAATTGTGTATACTTGCACAGGAATTCTAGAGAATTTTATATCATATTTTTTTCACTCTAGGAACCCAACAGTTTTCCTAGCAAGGTTTTTAATGAGGCAGTTGTTAATGTATATAAATACAATGTACTCTTTTTCCTTCACTAGGGTTTTTTCCCATTGGGTTTTTCCCAGTAAGGTTTTAAAGAGGCATATATTTCATATACAATGGATATCTAAGGGGCAGTGTTGTAAATATATACCCGGTATATATAGGTATATATTAGATATCCATTAGTCTTAGTCAACCCATATTTGTAGTCATTCTTCCCCATGACTCTCCCACTCCCTTAGGAATAGCCAAGAGACTCTCACCCTCTTCTATTTTCAGCATTTTGAAGCTTGTAACCTACCCCATTACATTAGTATAAATAGGGGTTGTATGAGGTATGAAAAAACACACTTGAATGAAAAGCATTAGTTCTCTCTTTTCTCTCTACTTTGCTCTCTCAAATTCTCTCTTAGTTGTTTTATTGCTTTTCACGTTTTATAACAAGAGTATAATTCTCCCCTGTGCGAATTTGTTATCTTGCAAAAAGACTCTTCTGGCGAAATATCTTAGGTCTTGGTCTCAACTAGGTGTGGTTACTATTTTGAAGCCCCCTGTGTAGGTGTTGCTACTCCTACAAGGACATTTTTATAAGTTGTTGGCCTCGGGGAGTATAGGCATTGCCACTCCCACGAGGAACCTTGGAAGTATATGCGTTGCCACTCCCAAGGACCTTTTGATAATTTGCTAACCTCGGGGAGTATAGGCGTTGCCACTTCCACGAGGAACCTTGAGAGTATAGGCGTTGCCACTCCCACGAGGAACCTTGGAAGTATAGGCGTTGCCACTCCCAAGGACCTTTTGATAATTTGCTAACCTCGGGGAGTATAGGCATTGCCACTCCCACGAGAAACCTTGAGAGTATAGGCGTTGCCACTCCCAAGGACCTTTTGATAATTTGCTCACCTCGGGGAGTATAGGCGTTGCCACTGCCACAAGGAACCTTGAGAGTATAGGCGTTGCCACTCCCACGAGGAACCTTGAGAGTATAGGCATTGCCACTCCCAAGGACCTTTTGATAATTTTTGCTAACCTTGGGGAGTATGGGCGTTGTCACTCCTACGAGGAACCTTGAGAGTATAGGCGTTGCCACTCCCAAGGACCTTTTGATAATTTGCTAACCTCGGGGAGTATAGGCGTTCCCACTCCCACGAGGAACATTGAGAGTATAGGCATTGCCACTCCCAAGGACCTTTTGATAATTTGCTAACCTCGGGGAGTATAGGCGTTGTCACTCCCACGAGGAACCTTGAGAGTATAGGCGTTGCCACTCCCAATGACCTTTTGATAATTTGCTAACCTCGGGGAGTATAGGCGTTGCCACTCCCACGAGGAACCTTGAGAGTATATGTGTTGGGTTCCTAGAGTGAGTAAAAATATAGTATAAAAAACTCTAGAATTCCTGTGCAAGTATACACAGTCTGCAGCAAGTAATATTTATCAATCCAAGGTCTGAATGAGTTTCCACTTTACCTGTTTTGTATAACTTCCTAATGGTTTCAAAGATAATAAAAATGTTGGGTTTTATCGGAATTATGATTAGGCAAAATAAATGACAAAACAACGAGTAAACAAATAGACAGATAGATTAAAGACAGGCGCTGGTTAGGTTTTAGTGATTGTTATAAAATATGTTCTAGCAATATTATTGATCGTGCATTTCCCGCAGTATTATTAGCGGATTCCTCCCGGAACTCCGAATCTTTTGGGATGTGTTTCAACCCCAATGAAGTGCGACCGATCAGGCACTAGGCAACTGGCTATCCCTAGCTCAGTCACTGGCGTTCACCAATACACAATGATCGTAATGTGGAGAATTGCCACACACTCTCTAAATCATCCCTGAACTAGAGAGAGCTATCCATACCGGCTGGCCAGGCGGCCATAAAATAAGAATAAGCACAACAATTAACCAAAATGCTATAGTCAATTTATTACTAGAGATGAAGCACAGTAATCACATTATTCCTAACCAACACCCTAGCTACTTAGTTCATAATAGGCATGGGAATACGAATTACAATCTGAGTATGCATGTCCATAACCACAATTTAAGAAGGAAAATAAACTCCCTAATCAGCTTGCGGATGATGGTGTACTTGATGATCTTCAATCTCTATACTATTCGGCTTCCAAGGGAAAACATGGAATGAATTTGACTTTGACGGCTACTTCCTTTTATAGAAGGATGGGAGGCTTGAATTAGGTCAACTAGGACACGTGTAAGGCTCTCCTTGATCCTTTTTTGCTGCAGCATAGAATTTGCTCCTTCCAGTCGCTCAGCAGCATAATCTGCACAAATTGATTTCCAAAGCTTCCATTCTTCCAAATGGGTTAAATCATGTAATATCTCTATAAAACCAACCCTATTAAGCATTAAAGACACACAAATCCTTATATAAATGGAGCCTAAATAACTACCTTTTGGGCAGTTATCATACCCCCAAACTTGAATTATTGCGCGTCCCGAGCAATACTAACCAACCTTCCTTCAAGAATCTCAAAACTTTAGAAAAAGATTTAGCTTAATCAAACCAGACAGTCCAACACTACCTTTAACCTTTACCTGAGCACTCTGCAAAACCAAGCTCTGCTGCAGCAAAATGATTCCTTCAGCAGGGACAAATAATCACCACTTTTCAACTTAATTATAAGAACTCACCACAGCCTAGCTCTATTATCAGACATTTCAAAACATATTTTTAAAGGGGTTTATAACATTATTTACCAGACTTAAAGCAGCCTTACAGTCATAAGCTCTTAAGCATGGGATGACCCACTTTATGGTGCAGTATACCCTTGCCTCAAGCTCATCACCAACTAGGCTCAATACTCATTATAAAGCTCAAAAATCCTTAGTTATTCTATCTCTTGCCCCTAAGAATGGCGACATTTTGTGATGAAGCTCACCTAAGTTCTGGGAGACAGAAAAAAACTGCTGGATCATCATTCATCCCTCAAAACTTTTGCTCTGTCAATTTTTTCAGCAAAAATCTTCAACAAATAATCTTTCAGCAAATAATAATTTTTTTTCTCATATTTCTCATTTTTAAAATTCCCTAGGTCATCTTTTGACGCGAAGACAAATCGTGGGTATCACAAATGTCCCCGGTTACTCAATAACCTAGCAAATTTTAATTTGAAGGAGAGGAATGCTCGAGCAAAATAATTGGAGTAGCAAAAAGTCCCCCAAACTTGAATTATTCATTGTCCTCAATGAATCATTAATTAAGCAATTATACCCCCAAACTTCAATTTTTCTATCTGAATTGTTAAACTAAACATGGGACTTAGATTAAGCTTAAAGTGGATCATATAAGTCAATACTACCGTCAAAAATGTTCTTGCCGCAGCAACAGTCTAGGCTAGAAGAAATGCTCAAGCAAAAGGTTTCTGGAGATCAGAATACCTTGATCTAACGAAGCGTAATCAGTCCAAGCTTCAAAAATTCAGAAGAAAATAGTTAAGTCAGAGTCAGTCAGTGCTCATGGAATAGAAACATTCAGAAATTTCATTAAAATCATAGAAAAATATTACAAAGCAGATATTTTTTTTCAAAGTAAAAATTAAAAAGATTAGAAAGAAACAAGATAAGTAGTCATATAAAAGATGGGATCAGGAATGCGCCAGCAAACAAAATATTTCATCAAAAAGCTTGCGCGCTCAAATCTCTCTTCAATCTTCCTGACCCAGATCTTCCTCTTCATCTTCTTTCTCAGCAGGTGGTGGTGGAATCCAAGGGTTCAACAGATCTTCAGGGAATGTAGGAAGGGCTGGCTACGGCTTGGAAAAATTCTCTTGCAGTGCCCTTCTTAAGCTGGCATCTCGATTCTTAACATAGTTCCAGAAGGTTAAAGTTTGCCTTTCAGCAAACTCTTGCCGACTGGCCGAAAGTGCCAGTTGTTCTAGAATCGTATTGATGCCGTGGATAAGCCCACCTTGACGTATCTCCTGCGTGCGCTGGAGCCGCACCAAATTGGGCGTATCAATGATCCCTTTATCAAATAGAATTGTATCACTCTCCTCCACTGGAACCCCTGCTTGTCTGCACAGCATAGTAATTGTATTTGGGAAGAACAGTTTCCCCACCTTTTTCTTCCAGCAGCAAGCAATTTCATTACAAACAATTTTTCCTACGTCAATACTGAGAGACCTTAAGATAGCAAAAGCCAAAAGAATTCGTTCCCTGGATACTGTCGAGTCGTGCGTTGTCGGAAGCAACCTCTGCCTGATGAAACCCATCCACGTGTTTGCTTCCTTGTTCAAGTAAGCCGATTGGAATGTCCTTTTCTGAGTCTTTGATAGTTGCCACTGCGCCCCCTCAATTCCTACCTCCCAGACAGCATTACTTAACTGCTCCTCAGATGGCGCGACTGCCATTTCATTGAATGTCGCGTGGGGGAAGTTTTGAAGATGGTACAGTGCGTTGATCGCACTTGGACTCCAATCTATCTCGACTCCTCTAACAATTACCAGGAAACCTTCTTCTTTATCAATGTTGGCATAAAATTCTCGCACCACCTGTGCGTTCACAGCCTCTAGCTTAGCACGAAATAGCTCCCAACCGTGGTCAGCTATGCCGGTCCTTAGAAATTGTGGAAGATCACCACTGAAACCTCTTTCGAACAGAAAATCCCTTTTCAGGAGCTCAGTGTATTTTGCTTTAGTAAAATTATTGACGAAGCCCTCGTATGGCACCTGTCGCTCTGCTATTTCATCGTGCTCCTCTGATGCTTCAGCAATCTTTTTGCCCTTCTCTTCTCTCCGCTTCAGCAACTGTTCCTCCTCTGCCTGTTTCTCTGCTTCTTCTCGCCTTTTTTCCTCAGCCTCGTTTTTCTCTCGTTCCTCTTGCTCGGCCCTCTCTCTTTCGGAACCTGATGATAGAGGCGAGGGGGTATCAGTCCTTATCACTTGAATTCGCCCAGCCTTCCGCTTAATGCGGCGTCGTTTCGGAGGTTCATGTATGATAACCTCCACACGAGCCTCCTGAACTGGCTCTCTGCCTTCTTCCCCTACAGCCTCTGTCTGCATAATCCCACTCTGAATTTCCTCCCGAGCCTCTTCTATAGTTGCCACTTCCTGTCCATCCTTTTCTTGATTCGGTTTGTCAGATTCTTTTGGGTTTTCATCTTCTTTTGCCACAACCTCCTCCTCTCTTGCTCTTTCTTGTTCTTCAACTCTCTGCTGTCTTCTTCTTCGCTTAGCCTCTTTTTCTTCCAGCATTCTCTTTCTCTTCGTTTTTCCTTTCTGCACTTCCGGTGTAACCCGCACCTCTTCCTCTTCACTTTCTCTCTCTTTTCGGGCTCTTGTTTTAGCCATTGGAGATGGAAAAGGGTTTTGATAGAGATTGTAAAGAAAGAAAGAAAAACACACGCACAAAGATTGATCAAGAAGACGAAGTGGGAGAAATTTACCAGCGTTTGCGAATAAATAAGGCTCTAGCAAACACGAACCTTAACCGAAAAGATTTGCCCTGCCATAACTAATATTACCGTTAGAAATTAAAAATCCAAACCTGAAATTCAAAAATTACCAATAGTAAAATTTCAGATTCCAAACGCCCATGGTAAAATTGACGTGTTGTCATCATTGAAACCCTCGGATAATTACTCTGCTACACGTGGCCTCATCAGATAGCGCACACACATTTACCTGCGAGAATTCAAAGCTAAATCCAACGGTAACAATAATAAATTCCAACGGAAACCCTTCTAACTCGGCATGTTTTGCTCCAGCAATATCTTTGACGCAACAATCTTCCGATCCTGAAGAATTTTAGATACGAAATTTGAATTTTTAAAATGGACAAATCAAATCCTTTCAAATTGAACCAATCAAAGCAAACCTAACCTGTTATTCTCAAAAGAAGCTGAATAAATTAGAGAAAATCTCTATTAAAACTAGAATTCAAATAACCGAAAATAAAATCTAGATAAAATCTAACTAAAAGATAATTGCAAGATAATTCAAATAAATAACTCGAACAAATCAAATCAAAAATAGATCAAACCTACCCTACCAAAAATAAAAATATAAAATATAAAATCTAATAAATCATGCAAAATTAAATCTAACCTAACCGACAAATAAAATCAATTAACGGAAAATAAAATTTCTGGGAGCTCAAAATTTTTCTCTGTGAAATGCTCCCGCAAAAGCCATGCTCTCTCAATCATCAATCAACCTTAGGGAAGGATATTTCTCCTGAAATTCCTCACCCCAATAATTTTTCACACGCTGTCCATTCACCTTGAATACTCTCCCATCTTTTTCATCCTGCAAAGTAATTGCTCCATTGGGAAAAACCTCAACCACAATAAACGGTCCTGACCATTTAGATTTTAATTTTCCAGGAAATAATTTTAATCTAGAATTATAAAGCAAAACTTTCTGACCCTTGACAAACTCCTTAGACTTTATTTTCTTGTCATGCCACAGCTTAGTCTTCTCCTTATACATTTTTGCATTCTCGTAAGAAAATTGACGAAATTCCTCTAACTCATTAAGCTGCAGCATTCGTATTGCTCCTGCACGACTCAGATCAAAATTTAACTTTTTCAAAGCCCAAAATGTTTTATGCTCAAGCTCTAATGGTAAATGGAAAGCTTTCCCATATACTAACCTATAGGGAGACATACCTAAAGGAGTCTTATAAGCTGTCCTATAAGCCCAAAGAGCCTCATCCAACCTACAGGACCAATCCTTTCTAGAGGGATGGACTATTTTCTCTAAAATAGCTTTAATTTCCCTATTACTAATTTCAGCTTGACCATTTGCTTGTGGGTGATAAGGGGTAGCTATCCTATGCTTAATCTCATACTTAGCTAAAAGCTTAGTTAAGATATTATTAACAAAATGTGTACCCTCATCACTCACTAAAGCCCTAGGTGTCCCAAACCGCGCAAAGATGTGCGATTGAAGAAACCTTGCTACTGTCTTGGCATCACTCTGATGGCATGCGATGGCCTCCACCCACTTGGACACATAATCAACTGCCAATAAGATAAAAACATTGCCATTAGAAGGGGGAAATGTCCCCATAAAGTCAATACCCCATACATCAAATAATTCAACTTCTAAAATGTAAGTAAGAGGCATTTCATCTCTTGGTCCCAAAATTCCTCTCATCTGGCAAGCGTCACATTGCTTGTAGAACCAATGGGCATCCTTGAATAATGTAGGCCAGAAGAATCCGCAATGCAAAATCCTCATAGCTGTCCTTTGACCGCTAAAATGGCCTCCATACGACGAAGAGTGACATTGCTCCAGGATTTCCTTTGCTTCATCACCTGAAACGCACCTACGAATAATACCGTCAGAGCATAGCTTATACATAAATGGCTCATCCCAATAGAAAAAATTTGCATCATGCTTAAACTTTTTGTTCTGCCTCCAATCCATGTCAATAGGAGTGACTCCCTTCACTAAAAAGTTGGCAATATCACCATACCAAGGGACATCCCTGACTACCTTTACCTGAACAGCAAAAAGTTGCTCATCTGGAAAAGAATCGGAAATGGCAGATTGCTCCAGCAAAAATGATGATGGATCAAGACGAGATAAATGATCTGCAACGACATTCTCTGATCCCTTCTTGTCTTTTATCTCCATGTCAAATTCCTGCAGTAATAAAATCCAACGAATTAGTCTCAACTTTGCATCCTTTTTAGACATTAAATACCTTATTGCTGCATGATCCGTGAACACCGTGACTTTAGATCCAACCAAATATGGTCGAAATTTCTCAAAAGCAAACACAACAGCTAACAACTCCTTTTCAGTAGTTGTGTAGTTGACTTGTGCTTCATTTAAAACCTTGCTTGCATAATATATAGGATGAATAAATTTGTCCTGCTTTTGCCCCAGCATCGCACCTACCGCAACATCACTCGCATCACACATTACCTCAAATGGCAAATTCCAGTTAGGCGCGCAGAGAATGGGTGCTGAGATTAAAGCAGCCTTTAACGTTTCAAAAGTCTTCCTACAATCTGCATTAAAGTCAAAAACATGATCAGTGCACAATAAGTTACAAAGAGGTTTACTGATTTTGGAAAAATCCTTTATGAACCTCCTATAAAATCCAGCATGTCCTAAAAAACTCCGAATTCCCTTCACTGAATTCAGTGGCTCTAACCTTTCAATAACCTCAACTTCTGCTCTATCAACTGCTAGACCATTTTTAGAAATCCTATGACCTAACACTATGCCCTCCTTCACCATGAAGTGCCACTTCTCCCAATTAAGAACTAGATGGGTATCCTCACATCTTTTTAATACCTTTCCTAAATTATCCAGACAACTCTGAAAAGACCCTCCAAAAACTGAAAAATCGTCCATAAAGACTTCAACAGTGGACTCAATCATGTTAGAAAAAATTGCTAGCATACACCGCTGAAATGTTGCTGGAGCATTGCAAATGCCAAAAGGCATTCTCCTAAAAGCGAATGTCCCATAAGGGCAGGTGAAAGTGGTTTTCTCCTGATCTTCAGGAGCAATAGTAATCTGGTTATACCCAGAATAACCATCCAAGAAACAGTAATAGGCCAGACCAGCCAATCGATCCAACATCTGGTCGATAAATGGTAGAGGGAAATGATCCTTAAATTCTCGTCTCTTGTTTGTTGGAATTTGATTTCTTTTGGATTCTTTTCCATGGAATTGTTCTATTTAATATTGAATTTGATTGGTTCAATTTCCTCTTTGTGCATGTTGTCTAATTGGTCGATTCCGAAATTTTTCCTTGTGAATTCCTTGATCCATAAACTCAGTGGAGTTGTCCTTTTGGTAATGTTGCAGTAAACTTTACTACTAACTTTCCCTTCTGCATCCCTCTTATCGCATTGGATACCTACTCTTACGATATGAGAATCCAAAATACAGGAAGCACCTTACCTCGTTCTTGTGTTTTTCCTTTGTCATGGACTTTCCTTTCTCTGTCGTTGGCTTAGATACACTGTGGCATAATTCTCGGCCTAGGTACATGAATCTTCAAAATCGGTTGTATTAGTGTGAGCCTGGTGGTTGGGTGACTTGTTGAAGCAATGACAAGCATGCATGCATTCCACAGAGTTTGCTTCGTATTGAGATCTTAAAATTTGTGCATGGTTTTAGGTTTTTAAGGTGAGGTAAACATAGTTAATAACTTGATGATAGATGTAAAGAAATGTATAAATTATGGTAGAAAGGATAAATTTAGTTTTGAATATTCAATAAGATGAGATAAGGAAGTGCAAATTAAATGAGGATTTTAGGAAAAGCCATATAAGAGAATGAAGAACAGTAAATGGTAATCAAATTAACGGACTCTATAAAGTCTAATTCTTTTCATGTGTGAAACTTCAAATGACTTTGCTATTTTTGTAATGGTGGTTTTTTCCATGGACTAATTGCAGACAATAACAACCATAATAAATGTGGAAGGTGCTGTGTTGGAAAGCAACCTTCCTCAGGTTGTTGCTTTTGTTTAAATTCCTAATTTTTAAATTTGATTATTAATCTTTTTCTTTTAGTGTTGGCTAGAACAATTGCTTTTGACATTATGAATGAGTAAAAAACAATCTTGTTTTCCTGATGTATTGCTAATTTGTTAGTTTAACCTTGGTTATGGTTTCCCTTGAATGTGTACAAGGTTAAACGCATACAATATAGTTTAACCAGATGCCTATGAAAATTTAAAGGTAAAGTATGCACTTCAATATGAATATTAAATAAGAATCAAACATAGTGAAACTCTGCCGTGTTTTCCTAAATTTTTGGAGGATTTTTTCAGAGGAGAAGATAGCAAACTTTATGTGATTGGAAAGACTAGATGCAGACTAGATGTTGGTGCTGGCAAGACATACCGTCGTATGCATGGTTAATTGTGTTCCTTTTCTATGCTTTGATTTTCAAGGCTGCAATTTATCTCTATGGTATGCCCTTGGCCTCGGGAAGTTTACCCTTAGCATTAAAACTTTAAAAAAAAGATTAAAAAAAAAAACAGATTATGACTTTTCAATTTTTGCTTATTTTTTAATGTCTTGTGTTCATCACCACTTTTATCTTTATAAATCTAGATCTTATCTATTTGCATTATACTGAATATTATATTAGAAACCTTGAGTCGAAATATAGATAGGATCTAGATTTATTTTGTTGCAGCGTGGGGATTAAATTTAATTGAGGAACTTAATGTTTTTATTCCTTCATTTAATTGTAGTGTATAATCCAATCCTAGCAATTCGAAATCAAGCAAAAGGAGGAGAAAAACTTTTCATAGCTGTAGTTTAGGAATCATTGCCTTGATTTTAATTGATTTTTAATGTAGGTATATGGGCTAGCAATCGATTAATAGGATTCTACAGGGGGTTACTGCCCAACTTCCTGAAGAATTTACCAAGCAGCAGGTTTATTTCATATCCAATTAATCTCTCTCTATTTTTAAACAAAAGGTTTATGTATTTTTTGTTGTTGATGCGTGCCTTGGTTTAGATTTGAAAAACTTGCCATGATTTCAATGATTTAAAAAATGTAGAATTAACTTGGATTTTTTCTTCAAAGAACAAAAGTTTGCTATCTTTGTTTGGCAATGGTTTGCAATAAATATCCGGATTATAATCATCTATTTTCTTAGCATTCTTGTCTACCAGATCCTTTGCAAAGGCCTTGGGGTTGCCAAAACTTCCTTGCTTTATTGGCTTGGTTCGAGGTCTATGGTTGTTGACTAGTAATCTACTTGGTTAGGCTCCCAAACCTTACCTAACTCCCAAAAACAAAAGAAAATTACAGATTCTGCATTCAAATTATGATCTCAATTCAATAAACTAATGACTTAACATATATATAGATTCATTTGATTGCAATCCATTAATGAATATAACACCAAAAACTCAACAAAATCCAACTAAAAGTAGAGTCAATACTGTTAAGCATAGAATTTAACTTGCAGTATAATTCTCAAGCCTTTTTGGCATTCTTTCTTCAATAGCAAGGCATTATTTTTGCTCTTGTTTTTGCTTAACCTCCTCCTTTCCTTTACTGCAGCATCAAGCCATATGACTTTGTCAAGTGTCTTATTAGCTAGTTGGCACAAACCTTTTTCTTGTGTTTTATCCCTGCTCCATGGATTTCCTTTTGCTGCTATGTTAGCTTCTCTTTACACTGGGACATAGTCTCGACCGAAGTATGAATCTTCTTTTTACACTTAGTAGTTTAAACAAACATATTTTGTTGTGGCTCCTTAACCAGAGGATTTTAATGTTAAATTTTAGAAAATTCATGCCCGCAGCATCAAGCCATATGACTTTGTCCAGTGTCTTATTAGCTAGTTGGCACCAACCTGTGTTCTTGCGTTGTATCCCTGCTCCATGGATTTCCTTTTGCTGCTTTTTTTTTTTTGTTAGCTTCTCTTTACACGGGGACATAATCTTAGCCCAGGTATGAAACTTCTCTTTACACTTGATAGTTTAACTGAACGTACTTTTTTGTGGCTCCTTAACTAGAGGATTTTAATGTTAAATTTTAGATGATAACCATCTTACTAGTCATATTGAGATGGATTTTACTTCAAGGCTCTTACTTCAACCAAGTTACCGATGCCAAAGTAATGTAAGAATTAAAACATATAATGCTCTCCTTTAAGGCTCTTACTTCATGTCCCCCTAATCTTCAAAGTAGATTGATTTTCTTTTACGACATATAATGGTTACTTTGACTTTGTAGAATATTTGGGTCTCTAATTTTGATGGTTCTATTTTTTAGGTGAGAAGGGACAAGGACTACAAATTCTGTTAGTTACTTCAACCAAGTTACCGATGCCAAAGTGTTGTTTTGTTCCTTACATTTCGAATGATGAAAGCTAGCTGGTTATATTGCTTTTATAAATCTCTCAGTTAACTACCTTGACCATGATTCTAATGTGTTCTTTAGGGTTACGTTCAAGCATGGAAGCTTACTCGAAAAAGATGGCCTCATCAAGGAATGAGTTTGGTAGTTCTAAATGATTTATTGTAGTTAGAATTTAACCTAAATGTATACTACTCCCTTCAGTCTGATGGTATTTAATCAATTTGATGAATATAATTTGTGCATACGATTGCAATAGATGTCACTAGTTGATAGTGTCTGAGGAGGAGATGGACTAACATCCTGAAGCGAGAATTCAACTTTTCCATACCTCGAATTCGAGTTATTGATGGTTTGTTTTTTTCTCTCTCTTGTTTCTAAGCCATTCTATTTTGGAGACATCTTATTGTTCGTAAATATTTGTGTTCTTGCTTTTGAATCTTTGCGATTGTTTGTTGAAATTTTGATTCCTTGTGATTCTTTTGCTTTGGAATTGTTCTATTTAGTATTGAGTTTGACTCCTAGGCTCGTGATGTTGTTGTCAATTCTCTTCACTCTTTATATTTGTAAATTTTACATTGAACTTGAACTGTTCAATTTTCCTTCTTCCCTTTTGTTGTTTGTGTATGTTATTTAATTGGTTGATTCAATTTCCCTTATTGTGAATTTGGTTTGGTGAACTTCCCTGATTTGTAATCTCAGTAGGGTTTTGTTGGTTCAATGGTTTGTGTTTCTCTCTCTCTCGCTTCTTTTTTCTTTTTGAAGACTTATTTTGCTTTATTTTTATATTTATGTTCTTGTTTCTAAATCTTTGTTTGTTTGTTGGAATTTTTTTTTGCTTATTGTGATGTTTTGGCTAAGATGTTTTCAATCCTCCCTCATTATATTTCTAAACTAGAAATTGAATTCGAAGTGTTCAGTTTCCTCTTCTCTTTTGTTTTTGTGCCCACGTTGTTTAATTATTTGATCCTATTTCTCCTGTTGTAAATTTTCTCCTGTGAAGTTTTTTGATCTGAAATCTCAGTATGTTTTGTTGGTTCAATAGTTTGTTTATTTCTCTTTTGCTTCCCCTTTTGCTTTTTGTAATCTTATTCTCGTTCATTTTGATGGTTGTGTTCTTGTTTCTCAATCCTTTTAAGTTTGTTGGAATTTTGATTTCTTGTGATGGGTTGGAATTGTTTCGTCTAGTATTGAATGACTCCTAGGCTTAGCGATGTAGTTTCCAATCCTCCCTCGTCATATTTCTAAATTGGACATTGAATTTGAAGTGTTTGGTTTCCTCTTCTCTTTTGTAGTCTCGGAAGGGTTTTAGTTAGTTCAATGGTCTCTTTACTGTTGTCTTTTTTTTCTTTTTGCTTGGAACAGTTTTGTTTTGTTTAGTATTAAGTTTGACAATTAGGCAGGCATGATGGTGTTTTCAATCCACTATCTTCATATTTATAACTAGAAGTTAAATTTGAACTTTTCAATTACCATTTCCATTTTGCTCATTGTGCATGTTGTTTAAATTAGGCCCCCGTTTGATAACCTTTTCAATTATTTTTGGAATTTTGGTTTCTTGTGATTCTTTTGGTTGGAACTGTTATGTATAGTATTAAATTTTACGGGTAGGTTTGTGATGTTTTTTTCAATCCTCTTCATTTCTAAATTAGACATTGTATTTTGAACTATTCAGTTTCCTCAACTTTTGTTCTTTGTGCATGATGTCGAATTGGTCCATTCCCATTCTCCTCTTGGGAATTTTTCCTTGGTGGGATCTTGGTTCTTTAGATTGTCCATTTCTCTCTCTCCTGCGTGTAGGTCTTTTTTTTTTTTAAATAATAACTTTATTTTGGAAACATATTCTGGTTTGTTATGATAATGTATTGAGCTTCTAAATCTTTGCGATCGTTTGTTGGAATTTTTATTGCTCGTGATTCTTTTGCTTGGAAATGTTGAGGTTGAATTCGAGTTCGCTCGGAAACTCTATTGATGGTGTGCCCATTAGAAAGATAGAAATTTATTCATTTCTAGGGTTGTAATACTTTCAATCCTCCCTCTTCATTTCTAAATTAGACATTGTATTTTGAACTATTCGGCTTCCACAACTTTTGCACTTTGTGCATGTTGTCTAATTGGTCCATTCCCATTCTCCTCTTGGGAATTTTGCCTTAGTGGGGTCTTGGTTCTTTTGATTGTCTGTTTCTCCCTCTTCTGCTTCGAAGTCATTTTTTTTAATTATTAACTTTATTTTGGAAACACATTCTGGTTTGTTTTGATAATGTATTCTTGCTTCTAAATCATTGCGATCGTTTGTTGGGATTTTGATTGTTCATAATTCTTTTGCATGGAAATGTACTATTGAGGTTGAATTTGATTGCTAGGAAACTCATTGGTGGTGCCCAATGGAAAGATAGAGATTTATTCATTCTTAGGGTTATAATATTTTCAATCCTCCATCTTCATTTCTAAATTAGACATTGTATTTTGAACCATTCGGCTTCCTCAAGTTTTGCTCTTTGTGTGCGTGTTGTCTAATTGGTCCATTCCCATTCTCCTTTGGGGAATTTTGCCTTACTGTAGGGTCTTGGTTCTTTTGATTGTTTGTTTCTCTCTCTCTTGCTTCTAAGTCATTTTTTTTAATTCTTAACTTTAGTTTGGAAACATATTCTGGTTTGTTTTTAGTATTCTTGCTTCAAAATCTTTGTGATTGTTTGTTGGGATTTTGATCGCTCGTGATTCTGTTGCTTGAAAATGTACTGTTGAGGTTGAATTTGATTGCTACGAAACTATATTGGGGTGCCAATTGGAAGATAGACGTTTATTCATTCCTAGGGTATAATATTTTCAGTCCTCCCTCTTCATTTCTAAATTAGACATTGGATTGTGAACTATATTTGGCTTCCTCAACTTTTGCTCTTTGTGCCTGTTGTCTAATTGGTTCATTCCCATTCTTCTCTTGGGAATTTTGTCTTAGTGGGATCTTGGGATCTTGGTTCTTTTGTTTATGTGTTTCTCCCTCTCCTGCTTCTAAGTCTTTTTTTTTTTTAATTATTAACTTTATTTTGGAAACATATTCCGGTTCGTTTTGATAATGTATTCTTGTTTCTAAATGTTTGCGATCGTTTGTTGGGATTTTGATTCCTCGTGATTCTTTTGCTTGGAAATGTACTGTTGAGGTTAAATTTAATTGCTAGGAAACTCTATTGGTGTGCCCATTGGAAAGATAGAGATTTATTCATTCCTAGGGTATAATATTTTCAAACCTCCCTCTTCATTTCTAAATTAGAGATTGAATTTTGAACTTTCGGCTTGTTGGTCTTTTTGCATGTTGTCTAATTGGTCCATTCCCATTCTCCTCTTGGGAATTTTGCTTCAGTGGGATCTTGGTTCTTTTGATTGTGAGTTTCTCTCTATCCTGCCTCTAAGTTTTTTTTTAAAAAAAAATTATTAACTTTATTTTTGGAACCTATTCTGGTTCGTTTTGATAATATATTCTTCTAAATCTTTGCGATCGTTTGTTGGGATTTTGATTGCTCGTGATTCTTTTGCTTGGAAATGTACTGTTAAGGTTGAATTTGATTGCTAGGAAACTCTATTGGTGTGTGGTAATTTGAAAGATAGAGATTTATTCATTCTTAGGATTGTAATATTTTCAATCCTCCCCCTTTATTCATTGTATTTTGAACTATTTGGCTTCCTCATGTTTCGCTCTTTGTGTGCATGTTTTCTAATTGGTTCATTCTCATTCTCTTCTGGGCAATTTTGCCTTAGTTAGTTCTTTTGATTGTCTGTTTCTCTCTCTTCTGCTTCTAAGTCTTTTTTTTTTTTTAATTATTAACTTTATTTTGGAAACATATTCTGCTTAGTTTTGATAATGTATTCTTGCTTCTAATTCCTTGCAAATTGTTTGTTGGGATTTTGATTGCTCGTTATTCTTTTGCTTGGAGTGTACTATTGAGGTTGAATTTGATTGCTAGGATACTCTATTGGTGTCCCCATTGGAAAGATATAGATTTATTCATTTCTTGGGTTGTAATATTTTCCTTCATCATTTCTAAATTAACATTGTATTTTGTACTATTCAGCTTCCTCAACTTTTGCTCTTTGTGCATGTTGTCTAATTGGTTCATTCCCATTCTCCTTTTGGGAATTTTGCCTTGGTCTTGGTTCTTTTGATTGTCTGTTTCTCTCTCTTTTGCTTCTAAGTCTTTTTTTTTTTTTTAATTATGAACTTTATTTTGGAAACATATTCAGGTTTGTTTTGATAATTTGTTCTTGGATTCTAAATCTTTGTGATTGTTTGTTAGGATTTTGATTGTTCGTGATTCTATTGCATGGAAATGTACTATTGAGGTTGAATTTGCTTGCTAGGAAACTCTATTGGTGGTGTGCCCAATGGAAAGATAGAGATTTATTCTTTCCTAGGGTTATAATATTTTCAATCCTTCCTCTTCATTTATAAATTAGACATTGTATTTTGAACCATTCGGCTTCTTCAAGTTTTGCTCTTTGTGGGCATCTTGTCTAATTGGTATCCCATTCTCCTCTTGGGAATTTTGCCTTAGTGGGGTCTTGGTTATTTTGATTGTCTGTTTCTCCCTCTTCTGCTTCGAAGCCATTTTTTTTTTAATTATTAACTTTATTTTGGAAACATATTCTGGTTTGTTTTGATAATGTATTCTTGCTTCTAAATCATTGCGATCGTTTGTTGGGATTTTGATTGTTCATAATTCTTTTGCATGGATACTATTGAGGTTGAATTTGATTGCTAGGAAACTCATTGGTGGTGTGCCCAATGGAAAGATAGAGATTTATTCATTCCTAGGGTTATAATATTTTCAATCCTCCATCTTCATTTCTAAATTAGACATTGTATTTTGAACCATTCGGCTTCCTCAAGTTTTGCTCTTTGTGTGCGTGTTGTCTAATTGGTCCATTCCCATTCTCCTTTGGGTAATTTTGCCTTAGGGTCTTGGTTCTTTTGATTGTTTCTTTCTCTCTCTCCTGCTTCTAAGTCATTTTTTTAATTCTTAACTTTAGTTTGGAAACATATTCTGGTTTGTTTTTAGTATTCTTGCTTCTAAATCTTTGCGATTGTTTGTTGGGATTTTGATTGCTCGTGATTCCGTTGCTTGAAAATGTACTGTTGAGGTTGAATTTGATTGCTACGAAACTATATTGGGGTGCCCATTTGAAGATAGACGTTTATTGATCCTAGGGTATAATATTTTCAATCCTCCCTCTTCATTTCTAAATTAGACATTGGATTGTGAACTATATTTGGCTTCCTCAACTTTTGCTCTTTGTGCATGTTGTCTAATTGGTCCATTCCCATTCTTCTCTTGGGAATTTTGTCTTTGTGGGATCTTGGGATCTTGGTTCTTTTGTTTGTGTGTTTCTCCCTCTCCTGCTTCTAAGTCTTTTTTTTTAATTATTAACTTTATTTTGGAAACATATTCCGGTTCGTTTTGATAATGTATTCTTGTTTCTAAATGTTTGCGATCGTTTGTTGGGATTTTGATTGCTCGTGATTCTTTTGCTTGGAAATGTACTGTTGAGGTTAAATTTAATTGCTAGGAAACTCTATTGGTGTGCCCATTGGAAAGATAGAGATTTATTCATTCCTAGGGTATAATATTCAAACCTCCCTCTTCATTTCTAAATTAGAGATTGAATTTTGAACTTTCGGCTTGTTGCTCTTTTTGCATGTTGTCTAATTGGTCCATTCCCATTCTCCTCTTGGGAATTTTGTCTTAGTGGGATCTTGGTTCTTTTGATTGTGAGTTTCTCTCTATCCTGCCTCTAAGTTTTTTTTTAAAAAAAAAATTATTAACTTTATTTTTGGAACCTATTCTGGTTCGTTTTGATAATATATTCTTACTTCTAAATCTTTGTGATCGTTTGTTGGGATTTTTATTGCTCGTGATTCTTTTGCTTGGAAATGTACTGTTAAGGTTGAATTTGATTGCTAGGAAACTCTATTGGTGTGTGGTAATTGGAAAGATAGAGATTTATTCATTCTTAGGATTGTAATATTTTCAATCCTCCCTCTTTATTTCTAAATTAGACATTGTATTTTTAACTATTTGGCTTCCTCATGTTTCGCTCTTTGTGTGCATGTTTTCTAATTGGTTCATTCTCATTCTCTTCTTGGCAATTTTGCCTTTGTAGGGTATTAGTTCTTTTGATTGTCTGTTTCTCTCTCTCCTGCTTCTAAGTCATTTTTTTTAATTATTAACTTTATTTTGGAAACATATTCTGCTTCGTTTTGATAATGTATTCTTGCTTCTAATTCCTTGCGATTGTTTGTTGGGATTTTGATTGCTCGTTATTCTTTTGCTTGGAGTGTACTATTGAGGTTGAATTTGATTGCTAGGATACTCTATTGGTGTCCCCTTTGGAAAGATATTTATTCATTTCTTGGGTTATTTTCCCTCATCATTTCTAAATTAACATTGTATTTTGTACTATTCAGCTTCCTCAACTTTTGCTCTTTGTGCATGTTGTCTAATTGGTTCATTCCCATTCTCCTTTTGGGAATTTTGCCTTGGTGGGGTCTTGGTTCTTTTGATCGTCTGTTTCTCTCTCTTTTGCTTCTAAGTCTTTTTTTTTTTTTAATTATGAACTTTATTTTGGAAACATATTCAGGTTTGTTTTGATAATTTGTTCTTGGATTCTAAATCTTTGTGATTGTTTGTTAGGATTTTGATTGTTCGTGATTCTTTTGCATGGAAATGTACTATTGAGGTTGAATTTGCTTGCTAGGAAACTCTATTGGTGGTGTGCCCAATGGAAAGATAGAGATTTATTCTTTCCTAGGGTTATAATATTTTCAATCCTTCCTCTTCATTTCTAAATTAGACATTGTATTTTGAACCATTCGGCTTCTTCAAGTTTTGCTCTTTGTGGGCATCTTGTCTAATTGGTCCATTCCCATTCTCCTCTGGGGAATTTTGCCTTAGTGTAGGGTCTTGGTTCTTTTGATTGTCTGTTTCTCTCTCTCCTGCTTCTAAGTCATTTTTTTTATTCTTAGTTTGGAAACATATTCTGGTTCGTTTTGATAATGTATTCTTGCTTCTAATTCCTTGCGATTATTTTTTTGGGATTTTGATTGCTCTCGTGATTCTTTTGCTTGGAAATGTACTGTTTGAGGTTGAATTTGATTGCTAGGAAACTCTATTGGTGTGCCCATTGGAAAGATAGAGATTTATTCATTCCTAGGGTTGTAATATTTTCAATCATCGGTCGTCATTTCTAAATTAGACATTGTATTTTGAACTATTCGGCTTCCTGAACAACTTTGTGCATGTTGTTTAATTGGTCTAGTCCCAATACTAAATTTGTAACAATTTAGTCTCTATCGTGAAAAATGTTATTAAAATTTAATGAAATTTCTTTACATACTTAGATCGATAATTTGATTGATTAGGGACCAAATTTATATAAATTACAAAGAGTAAGTCATACATATTGAAAATTTACACTTCATTTTGATGGGATTTTTCAAGATAGGGATTAAATTGTTATATACTAAAGTACCGAGACTAAATTGTTTCTGGAAACTTATTTAGTGTTGTTTTCCATTTGTGTTCTCGCTCTGAATCTTTGCGATTCTTTGTTGGAATTTTAATTGGTTTAGATTGCTTTTGATTCTTTTTCTTGGAACTTCTGTTTATTGTAACATTTGACTCCTAGGCTTATGATGCTATTTTCAATTGAGCTCTTCATATTTCTAAATTAGATGATGAACTCGAACTTTTCTTCAACTTCCCTTTTGTTGTTTGGGCGCATGTTGTTTAATTGGTCGTTCCCATTTCTCCTTGTAAATTTCTTAATCTGTAATCTCAGTTGGGTTTTCGATTTGGTTATGTTTGCATGTTTAATTAATTCGATGAATTTAATGCAATATTCTTCTAATGAAATTAGATTTTGATTTGATGGGTCGGGGAATTCATTTTTTCGAAGTTTGTGAATTCATTTTTTCTCATGACTTAAAAGATAGTGTTATTTAGGGTTGGTTTATCTCCCTTTTGCTTTTAAGCCCCACTTTTTTATTTTATTATTCTGGAAACTTTATTTTGGGCTGTTCTACATTTATGTTTTTCCTTTGCGATTGCTTGTCGAATTTCGATTACCTTAGATTTCTTTTGACTGTTCTTTTGATTCTTGGGAGTGCTCTGTTTACTATTCGATTTTGATTCCTAGGCTTGTGATATTGTTTTCGATTGATTTCTTCATATTTCTAAATTAGACGTTGAATTTGAATTTTATTGTTTCATTCTTCCCTTTTGTTGTTTAATGGGTCCTTCCCATTTCTCTTCTTGCAAAATTTGTCTTGTATTCTAGATTGGTAATCTTAGTTGGGGCTCCAGTTGGTTCTTTAGGCATCTATTATAGGTAATTTTAGACCACTTCGATGTACAATGAGCTGACGAGGACAACCGGGCAGAAATAAGGCTGGGTGATGGACCCCAGAGGCGAAAGCGGCGAGTAGGACTCCAAGACCGAAGGGGTCGGGCTTATGCTCGGCCTCGGCGGCCAAGGCCGAGTCCCTTCGACTCCGTTCGGTCCCTACTACTTCTAGCCGCCCCAGTTTCGCCTGGTTCGTCCTGAAACGCCTCCGAATTCCTAAAAACCCGAGGAGCATGGGCAGATATTTATACCCCTCTTCGCCACTGAAGAAAGGGACCCGAACTCTATTCTCTACTCTCTCTCTTACTCTCTAGCCCTCCTACTTCCGTTTTCTGACTTAAGCATCGGAGGCGGTGTGGCTAACACCACACCGGTGTGCAGGTTTTCAGTTTTGCAGGTCACGTCTTCCCCCTCATCTACAAATTTACCGTTGGTGGCACGTAAAGGTCACGTGAGTTCGCATCTTTAATTAATTTGACGAATTTAATGTATGCTATTCTTCTAATGTGATGAGATTTTGGTCTGATGGTTCGGGCAGGAGGTGGTTTGAATTACTTGAGCTTTGTGAATTAAAATTTTTCACGCTAATGATTGGGTTAGTATGTTTAGCTCTCTTTCTTCTAAGCCCATTTTCTATTCTAGAAGTTTATTATGGTTTGTATTAATCCGTGTTCTTAGTTATGCTACTTTATTGTATGTTTCTCCTCTTCTAAATTTTTGTCTTGTGAATTCATATTTGTAGTCTTATTGGGTTCATGATTGGTTCTACTCTATGTCCTTAACCAATTTGATCGATTAATATATGTTATGTTCTAATAATGAGATGAGATTTCAGTTTGATGGTCTGGAGAGGAGAACGTTCCTTGAGCTTTGTGAATTCAAATTTTTCATGCCTTAATTGATTGAGTTACATATGGTATGTTTTTCTCTCTCTTGCTTCTAAGCCCCTTTTCTATTTTGGAAACTTATTTTGGTTTATTTTGATATTTGTGTTCTTGTACATTGCAACTATTTATTGGAATTTTGATTGCTTGTTATTCTTTTGCTTGGAACTCTTTATTTATTATTGAATTTGATTGATATACATACCTTGTAATGTTCTTTTTTCAGTCCTACCTCATTATATAGAAATTAGCCATTGAATTTGATTTTTTCTCTATAGGACACTTTTGGTGTTTGTGCTTGTTATTAATTGGTTGATTCCATTTGGTGTTTGTGTTTTGGTGAGATCAGTTTGATGGGTCTGGAGAGGAGGAGGAGGAGTGAATTCCTCAAGCTTTGTGAATTAATTTTTTCATGAATTAAATTGGGTTCCGAGCTCTAAAAAACTTTCATTGGGACAAACTTTGGGTTCCGAGCTCTCAAAAACTTAAAGGAAGTAAAGTTTGGACCATGTGTCGTCCGAACCACCTAAAAAACTCTCATTCGGATGAACTTTGAGTTCCAAACTCTCTCGAAACTCAAACGGAGAAAAGTTTGGACCAACTTCGTCCAAACTAGATGAAAAACTCTCATTGGGACGAACTTTCGTTCCGAGCTCTAAAAAACTTAAAGGCAGTTTGGACCATGTGTCGTCCAAACCACCTAAAAAACTCTCATTCAGACGAACTTTGAGTTCCAAACTCTCTCGAAACTCAAACGGAGAAAAGTTTGGACCAACTTCGTCCAACCTAGATGAAAAACTTTCATTGGGACGAACTTTGGGTTCTGAGCTCTCAAAAACTTAAAGGAAGTAAAGTTTGGACCATGTGTGCCGAACCACCTAAAGAACTCTCATTCGGACGAACTTTGAGTTCCAACTCTCTCGAAACTCATATGGAGAAAAGTTTGGACCAACTTCGTCCAAACTAGATGAAAAACTCTCATTGGGACGAAATTTGGGTTCCGAGCTCTCAAAAACTTAAAGGAAGTAAAGTTTGGAGCATGTGTCGTCCAAACCACCTAACGAACTCTCATTCGGACGAACTTTGAGTTCCAAACTCTCTCAAAACACAAACAGAGAAAAGTTTGGACCAACTTTATCCAAACTAGATGAAAAACTCTCATTGGGATGAAGTTTGGGATCTGAGCTCTCAAAACCTAAAGGAAGTAATGTTTGGACCACGTGTCGTCAAAACCACCTAAAGAGCTCTCATTCAGACGAACTTTGAATTCTAAACTCTGTCGAAACTCAAACGGAGAAAGGTTTGGACCAACTTAGTCCAAACTAGATGAAAAACTCTCATTGAGACGAACTTCGTCCAAACCACCTAAAGAACTTAAAGGAAGTAAAGTTTGGACCATGTGTCGTCCAAACCACCTAAAGAACTCTCATTCGGACGAACTTTGAGTTCCAAACTCTCTCAAAACTCAAACGGAGAAAAGTTTTAACCAACTTCGTCCAAACTAGATAAAAAAACTCTCATTGGGACGAACTGTGGGATCCGAGCTCTCAAAAACTTCAAGGAAGTAAAGTTTGGAGCATGTGTCATCCAAACCACCTAAAGAACTCTCATTCGGAAAAACTTTGAGTTCCTAACACTCTCGAAACTCAAACGAAGAAAAGTTTGGACAATCGTTGTCCAAACTAGATGAAAAACTCTCATTGGGACGAACTTTGGGTTCCAAGCTCTAAAAAACTTAAACGGAGTAAAGTTTGGACCATGTGAGTCCAAACCACCTAAAGAACTCTCATATGGATGAACTTTAAGTTGCAAACTCTCTCGAAACTCAAACGGAGAAAAGTTTGAACCAACTTCGTCCAAATTAAATGAAAAACTTTCATTGGGACGAACTTTTAGTTCCGAGCTCTCAAAAACATAAAGGAAGTAAAGTTTGGACCATGTGTCGTCCAATCAACCTAAAGAACTCTCATTCGGACAAACTTTGAGTTCTAAACTCTCTCGAAACTCAAACGTAGCAAAGTTTGGACCAACTTTGTCAAACCTAGATGAAAAACTCTTATTGAAACGAACTTTGGGTTCCGAGCTCTCAAAAACTTAAAGGAAGTAGAGTTTGGACTATGTGTTGTCCAAACCACCTAAAGAAGTCTCATTTTGACGAACTTGGAGTTCCAAACTCTCTCAGAACTCAAACTGAGAAAAGTTTGGACCAACTTCGTCCAAACTAGATGAAAAACTCTCATTGGGACGAACTTTGGGTTCCAAGCTCTAAAAAACTTAAACGGAGTAAAGTTTGGACCATGTGTCGTCAAAACCACCTAAAGAACTCTCATATGGATGAACTTTAAGTTGCAAACTCTCTCGAAACTCAAACGGAGAAAAGTTTGGACCAACTTCGTCCAAACTAAATGAAAAACTTTCATTGGGACGAACTTTTAGTTCCGAGCTCTCAAAAACATAAAAGAAGTAAAGTTTGGACCATGTGTCGTCCAAACAACCTAACGAACTCTCATTCGGACAAACTTTGAGTTCCAAACTCTCTGAAACTCAAACGGAGCAAAGTTTGGACCAACTTCGTCAAACCTAGATGAAAAACTCTCATTGGGACGAACTTTGGGTTCCGAGCTCTCAAAAACTTAAAGGAAGTAGAGTTTGGACCATGTGTCGTCCAAACCACCTAAAGAACTCTCATTCATACGAACTTTGAGTTCCAAACTCTCTCGAAACTCAAACGGAGCAAAGTTTGGACCAACTTAGTCAAACCTAGATAAAAAACTCTCATTGGGACGAACTTTGTGTTCCGAGCTCTAAAAAACTTAGGAAGTAGAGTTTGGACCATGTGTTGTCCAAACCACCTAAAGAAGTCTCATGTGGACGAACTTTGAGTTCCAAACTCTCTCAGAACTCAAACGAAGAAAAGTTTGGACCAACTTCGTCCAAACTAGATGAAAAATTCTTATTGGGACGAACTTTAGGTTCCGAGCTATCAAAAAATTTAAGGAAGTAAAGTTTGGACCATGTGTCATCCAAACCACCTAAAGAACTCTCATTCGGACGAACTTTGAGTTCCAAACTCTCTTGAAACTCAAACCGAGAAAAGTTTGGACCAACTTCGTCCAAACTAGATGAAAAACACTCATTGGGATGAACTTTGGGTTCCGAGCTCTAAAAAACGTAAAGGAAGTAAAGTTTGGACCATGTGTCGTCCAAACCACCTAAAGAATTCTCATTCGGACGAACTTTGTGTTCCAAAGTCCCTCGAAACTCAAACGGAGCAAAGTTATGACCAACTTCGTCAAACCTAGATGAAAAACTCTCATTGGGACAAACTTTGTGTTCCGAGCTCTCAAAAACTTAAACGAAGTAGAGTTTGGACCATGTGTAGTCCAAACCACCTAAAAAAGTCTCATTCGGACAAACTTTGAGTTCCAAACTCTCTCATAAGTCAAACGGTTAGTTTGGACCAACTTCTTCCAAACTAGATGAAAAATTCTTATTGGGACGAACTTTGGGTTCCGAGCTCTCAAAAACTTAAAGGAAGTAAAGTTTGGACCATGTGTCATCCAAACCACCTAAAGAACTCTCATTCGGACGAACTTTGAGTTCCAAACTCTCTCGAAACTCAAACGGAGAAAAGTTTGGACCAACTTCGTCCATACTAGATGAAAAGCTCTCATTAGGACGAACTTTGGGATCCGAGCTCTAAAAAACTTAAAGGACCATGTGTCGTCCAAACCACCTAAAGAACTCTCATTCGGACGAACTTTGAGTTCCAAACTCTCTCGAAACTCAAATGGAGAAAAGTTTTGAC